>BQNB010017048.1:0-65191 GCA_026074375.1 Tanacetum coccineum | reverse complement strand
ATCGCATGTTTCTTCTCCATTATTGAGCAAACCAGGGGAGTACTAGTTTCTTTTACTTGTTTTCTTTTCCCTTTATTTATTTTTACGGATACTTTTAAAGAACATTAAGGACAATGTTCAAAATAAGTGTAGGGAGGAATAAGCCTTAGAAAATATTCCTTCAATTTCCATTTGCTCTGTCTTTAAAATGATGGGTAATATATCGAAACATAGCATAGACGGTAATTTAACCTAAATTTAATTTTTTTATGACACATACCGACGAAAACCGAGTATTAATAGCTTCTCATGGATAGGAATTTTTATTACAAGCACAAAAACCCTCAAAATTCCACCCCAAAAATGTGAGGTTTGCCTTTAGATCTATAGGAATTCGGGTATCCATTTTTGATACCCAAGATAGTGTATACCTTTAGCTTTCTCGAGTTAAGGTTCGAATGCAGTCATATGTGTCTATTCCGTCGTTACAGATGTGTACGTATGGTATTTGTCGCCTTTTCTAGAGCATTGGTATTGGTATTAAATTATATGAGTGTACCGGTAGTGTATTAGATTCTAGAACTTGTTTTTGTGATGCATCCCGAGACCGCATAGTGAGATTTAGGATTTGCTAAATGATAAGAGGCACTAGGATTAACCCATGTTTTAAACCTGTAATTGTTATGATGGTCACCTTGATCATATAACTATCCCATACTCGTGCTTCACACTCATTTTTAGTGCAAGACTCCCCTAGTGAAACCCTCCGAGCCTATCCTTTTCATAGTTCTCGTAATTTTTTAGTTAAGCCAGACTATTAATGAAGAGCATTGTCACCCTTAAATTAATTGTTACACCCAAATCTCCTTAGCCTACCTTGTATGTACTCGTTTTTAGTACATTAATATTTTAACCCAAGTTAATTATCGAGTACATGCTTGCTAAGTCCTTATCCTTATAAATAGAATTTTAGGACGATTGAGATTTATGGTAGTATCTTTTTCGCGGAAGAATTGGGAAGAAAAGTTAAGTCAATAGCCTCATATGTTTGTCAAATAATATCCATGTTATGTTGATCCACCTCAATTTGGGTCATTAATTAGATTGTAATTATGAGTTCTAAAACTCAAGTGTAGGGGTGTGTTATAAACCCCAAGTTATGATGCATTATGTTCAAAAAAAAGAAAAAAAGAAAAGAGATTGATGTAGAGTTCTGTAGAGTTTTGTATATATTTGTCTGTGTCTTTGGTTTATCAACCCAATCAGCGTGTATTCGTATAAATAAGTAGGTAACCCTTTCACCCTAAATTCACCCAAAAAGTCACTCCCCAAATATATTCCATCCGTTTTCGTTTCCATTTATGTTATCTTACACCTACACCCCACAACCCTTTTAAAGACCTCTTTGATAGCAATGACTAGTACTTGCGCATAGCGGTGGAGGTTTGATCCTTTACCAAGCCTATGGTAATTTATATGCTATGACAAGTAATGAGCGTTAATTTTCCGTTTTCCATAATTATTATAATTCATTATACACCTGAGTGAAAGAGAGAATCCAAACACTTATGTGAGGTACTAGTGTATACTTTTCGTGCTTTTAATTATGAGGTCTAGGAGGTTATGTCGTAAACTGCTTTTAAAGAGTAGGTTAAATGCCCCCAATATTACTATTGTCTAGGTAGAAAATCCCATTTTCTAAAGGACAAGCAAATCCCAAGTGTAGGGGTATTTGATGAGATGTCATTTTCTACATTTTTAGGGTCATTTAACCCTGGTATGTGCTTAATTACACATACCTTTTACCTTTAAAAACGAGCTAAAATAACCAAAAACGGACTCAAAATGCCAAATATATGCTTGTTTTGCTAATTGTGTTGTGCAGGAACGGATATCTCACAAAAAGACAAAAAAACCAAGCAAAAAGCAACAAAACCGGACACGGGATGGAAAAGTGTGTGAAGACGAAGCCCAATCAAAGTCAAGTCAACTCCGAAAAGAAAAAGCAAAGAAAAATATAACTTGAGAAAGTTATATTATTAAGGAAACAAAGACAGGGGCTGATTATGCCAATTTGGGAAACTTCATTTATAAAAGAAAGAAAGGGGAAAAAGAGAATGAAAAGAAGAAAGATGTGGAGGGGCTTTTCTTGTACACAAACCAAACATACCCTTAATCATCTTCAACCTCTCTCTGTCACAACCCAACTTGTATAAACCTTTTTTCCCAGCCTTCCCGCCAATACCAAAACCAGCCAGCACCCTGTTTTGCTCCCATACTTCTCTCCCTAGCCAAAATCATTTCATCCACCCTACTACTTCCCCCAGTTGTATAAAGTCCATGTTGGCAATCCTTCTCCATTCCCAAAGCATTTTCGATGGCTGAGATTGTCTCCAAAGAAGCTCAAAAGAAATTGAAGGCTGAGATTTGCCTTAGGACTTGCCTCACACAACTAGCACACTTGGTTTTATCTCTTCAAAAGAAGCACAAGCTGCAAGGAAGACTTCGGCTATAAATAGAGCTTTTTGTAAGCCTTTGAGGCATCTAGTTCTAGTTTTAGTTTTTTAGTAACTAATTAGTTTTTAATCCTAAGTTTAAATTTTCAAAGTCATTTACATCTTTTTACTTTCAGCTTTGTAACATTTTCAAGATTAATGCAAGTTTAAAGTTTTTAAGTCAATTTACAACACCAGTGTTAACTTTCTTAATCATAATGTTTTGTGTTCAAAAAGCTCTCACCACAGCTTATTTATAAGCTGTTTTCATTAAGTAAAACTAAAAAAAAAGTTAAGTAGTTAAGAGAAAATCACAAAAATCACTCTCAATACACCACAGCTTATTTATTGGATGATAAGCCAGTTCTGGATGGGCTTATGGACTCTCACTAGCTTGTTTTATACAAGCTAGAGCTTGTAGATTCATTGTTTGACCCTGTTTTGAGCAAGGGTGTAGTAAGTCTCTCTTTTTCTTACTTTACTTATCTATTGCAGAACTGCTAGTTTATTTAATACAACTGTTGGTTTTAAGTTTATACTGCTAGACTAATTCATGCTTATTTAAGTGCTTATTATTGATTGAAAATTGCTTATAAGTGTTTTACTTTGTTAGGTTGATGATATGTTTTTTAATCAGTTTGGAAATAAAAAATGATTTTTGGAAATTTAAAAGCTTGTTTTGAACAAAGCACTACTAACTCGAAGTAAGTACTGCTAGTTTGATTTTAGAACAGTATAACTTAACACTAGCAGTACTAACTCTAAGTTAGTACTGGTAGTTATTTCAGTTAATACTGGTAGTTCATTTTAGCTTATCAGCTTATTATCTCTGCTTATTTCAGATTTCCTTAGCTTTTTAGAGTATATTAAACCATTTTCCTTTACTTTCTTTAAGGGTAAGCTTATTTAAGCTTATTTTCCTTTTTCAAAGTATTTTAAGAGTTTATCAGTTTTAGTTTTGTAACTTATTTATCATTTTAGTTTATTCTAGTTGCTTATTCCAATTACTAAGTGCTTATTAAGGTTAGGTGAACTTCTGTTTTAGCTTGTTTGTTTATTTATTAATTCTTTAAGTCTTGTTAGCCTAGCAGTACTAACCTTAAGCTAACAGTACTAACTTTAGCCTAGCAGTACTAACTCCAAGTTAGTACTGGTAGTTAAAACTGTTAGTACTGTTGTTAGTACTGTTGTGTTTATCTTGTTAAATTTAGCTTAATTGCTTTTTGTATTTGCTTATTTAGAGTTAGTTTAGCTACTTAAGATTTGTCTTAAGTTTATTTGAGCTTATTCGTGCCTTAGTGTAGAAGTTTTAAGTGTATTTGCCATTTCTAGCTTTTGTTTTTGTTCCAGCTTTTTCTCTTTGCTATTTTTATGTGCTTTTGCTTATTTTTATCAGTTTTAGTGCCAAATCATTCCTTGTGACATTCAAATACAAAACATCAATCGTCTTGCGATTTTCCATCTTTAGCCTCGTTGGGACATAACGACCCGGGAACACTCTGTACTGCTTCCGGTTTCTTTGATTTTGTGGGTCCTGATCCTTGTTATATATTTATATATGTTTATGTTTATTTATATATAAAAAGGTGTAAGTTCGCGCGAGTCAATTTTTGGCGCCGCTGCCGGGGAGGCTTAGCAAGAATATCGATACGTTTGACAGTTTATCTTTAAACCTGTGAATATTTCCTTCTACAAAAACAATATGTGCTTAATCATTTGTTTTCATGTTTTTAACACTTGGATGACATTTGGAGGAAATACACGTGACTTGGGCTCATTTGGAGAAGAAACGAACAAGACTATGACTCTACACCAAATCCTTTAAAGAAATCATCCATACAAAGCGTAGAGACGGCGTCGCGAATTACAAGCGACGATGTCACGATTTATAAAGCGATGGCGTCTGAGATTTGACGATGGCGTCAGAACGTAGCCGACTTAAAGTAGCTCTAGAAGATTCTACGTGGCGACGGCGTTATGACTATAACATGACGTCGTCGCACCGCTTTTCCTATATATACAAAACTGATTTTAGGGTTTTAAGTGTGTAACTTTTGGGAGACGAACCCTAACTTTTATATTCGAGTTTGACAGCTTTTTAGGCCGTCTTTAGGGCCTCAAAACCCTATTGTAACAGTCTTTAATCCATGTTTTAATCAAGTAAAGTTCATCTATCCCTTCAATCTTTCAATATGTCTATGTATTATTTGATTGATTTGTGTTCTTTACCTTCTTATAACATGCTAGGCTAGACCCTTTAGTATTTACTTATGATTACATGAAACTTAGATTGTAGATCCGATTAATGTTGCTTCTTGTGATAGATGTGCAGGTTAGGCTTTAGAAAACTAGCCATAAGATATTAAATTGGTATAGACGTCTAAGGAAACGTGAGTGTGTAGAAAAGATACCATCGGTAACAGTCTTCATACTACCTTACCCCTAATATGGTTGATCCCTCTTAAGATATTTCAATTACATGTAATGTACTCTTAGGGGCCTTGGAATAGTCTTCATACTACCTTACTTGCGCATTGCCTTAACGGAATATTACGTAGACGGCGGGTTCATGTAATTTGTTCATGACTTAGGAAATACTTACACAAATCATCACAAGTGTGACAAAGCAACGAAATTAGTAGAAACAATATGAGGAGTAGTGCATGATTAAGTAAATACGTTCATTTATCATATAGTTATCTCAAAAGTAGTTTATGTAACCTTTGCCCTTTTTGTGTTCTCAATATTCATTAATAGTCCTTTGACAATTTGACTTTTGTCAGTTTATTCAGATTTTGTACCGTGTTGACGGTGGTGATTTTATGAGATATGTGATGATTTGAGGTTTATTGTGATTAATAATCCCTTTTGGAAGGTATTATTATGTTATTTGTATTTCGGGTGATTCGACCCGTAAATTTTGAGAAGTGCCAAAAAACGAGTCTGACACGCCCGTTAATGTCCAAATGAGTTTTGAATGGTGTAAAGTGAAAAATATATCGTGTAAATACTCTAGGTTAATGGAAAAGTATTTTTAAAGTGAATAAAAATGCTAATTAACTTTGGGGTAAATTTTACAGTTGAGTTTTACGAGTATTTAAGTGATCCCGACACGAAAAGAAAGACCCGACACCCATAGGATGCCTTGACCGGTTACAAGTAAGGGAGGGGAGACAAGATGGCTTAATTTTAGCTAACTTGTCTAAGGATGTACATAAGATACCATTTTCTTCCCAAAATCCTTATCATTTCATTTTAAAAAAACACACTCCTAAGTGTGTGTGTGTGTTTGTCCGACCTCACCAACAACAAACCACCATAAAAATTCCAACTTTGATCGAGAACGTGATATTCCGGGTTGATACGAGTTTTTAGGTGTTCATTTTAACAACGTTTGGGTTGTCCAGTTCGTGTCGAAATATACATTTTTGAAGATTTTCTTGTAAGTTTTCAAATTTAAATTTCGTTTGTCCTTTTGGGTTTATTTTGATGCATAGATGTTAGTTGTACAAGTTCATCGTTGTGAAAACCGATTTTTGAAAGCGAAATGAATAAAAAGGGTGGTGTTTGGTTCGTGTATGGTAAAAAGAAAAAAAGAGGGTTTTTGTAGTTTTGATGTTGTGGTCGTGATGGTTGAATAATATATGATGCTAGAATGCTTATTTTTGATAGTAGCTTGTATGGCTTATTCGTGCTTATTTAGGCTTATATGCCACGTGTAGATTTCCAAAATCACTAGGAAAGTGATTTTGATTATTTTTGTATTATGACGTATGTTGTGGACTATTTTTGAGGCTTATGGTAGTAACCAAATGCGATATGTAGCTCTATAGCTTATTTTCAAGCTTAATATACGTATTTTGGAGTTCTGGACTCACGACCCAATAAGTCTATTCGAGCCGCGACTTAATGGGAGGGCTTATTGTGGTCCGGATTATTTTCTACATATAAGTATATACTTATATATGTAAATGGACCTTGGTTTTGGACTTGGATTATATTTTGGACTTATAAATGTCCTAATGGACCCTTGTTGGGCCTTAAAGCCCAATAAGCGATATTTAGTAGTTATGAGAATTTTGACGGACTTTTGAAAGTGGAAATGTATTTACGAAGTGATATTGAATGATATTTTGGGGAAAAAGTGTTGGTAAGCGTTAAAGATTGAGATTTTAGAATTTTGTCAAAAAGTGTCGAATTTGTGAAAATTGATGAAAATAAGGTTTGAAACCTTGGAAAACGTTGTATAAACGTACGGGTCATGTCGAAATTTCGTAAAAAGTTTATACTTAGAAACTTTCTTAAAAACATGATTTTTGATATTAAATAATAAAATATTATTTAATTATTTTATTTATTTAATAAATTCACTAAAAGACGAAAAATATGATTTTTCTCGAAACTTCTCTAATGTGTTTATTATGAGTAAACGTTTCATTTTCAACCGTGTAATGATTATTTTGAAGTGTCTAAGGTTTACCGAATGGACTTGTCGAGATATATTTATAATTATTAATTATAAATATTTATTAATATTACTTATCTATTTTCTCTAAATAGTATAAGTATGTATTATCGGGGAATGAGATTAATACGATTGTGGAGTTAAGTCGTCAACCATCACACCACTAAACTGTTTTGGGTAATTGTACAACGCGTCTAAAACACTATGCATCAAACGTGAAGATTGTTTTGGAATTGGATGATTGAATTGGGACATTAACTGGACTAGGTCGTGTGCGGGCGTCGTTGCATTTGCTTGTGTGATTGAGGTTGGGTAGCTAAAGACTTGCTTGAGGTGAGTTCTCGTAGCCCCACTTTTTACTGGTTTTCCGTTGGGGGAAAGTGATACTCAAATGGGTTTGAAATGTTTTGAATTAAACTGTGCGAAATGTGGTTTTGTTTTTAGACAAGTTATGTGCTTATGACTGCTATGTGAATATTAAGTGTTTGGATCGGATGGGTACGCCTACCCAGTGATTGTGATTATAGGAGCGGATGGGTACGCCTACCCAGGTTGTGTGAGGTCCTGCCCTAATATAGTGCTCCAACTGGTAGGCCCTTTTTGGTGCGTAAGTGACATATTATGATTGACTAGCTGTGGTGCTATGTCTTGGATTATTGTGATTGACTAGTTGTGGTGCTATGTCTTGGATTATTGTGATTGACTAGCTGTGGTGATATGTCTTGGATTATTGTGATTGACTAGCTGTGGTGCTATGTCTTGGATTATTGTGATTGACTAGCTGTGGTGCTATGTCTTGGATTATTGTGATTGACTAGTTGTGGTGCTATGTCTTGGATTATTGTGATTGACTAGCTGTGGTGATATGTCTTGGATTATTGTGATTGACTAGCTGTAGTGATATGTCTTGGATGCGACAACGTCGTTGATAAGTTGTTTAGTTTATGACTGTGAAATTCGATACCACCTGGTAGAGTAAATGTGGTGAGCTGATGCCCTAGAGAGAAAGGCAAGAGTAAAGCCTAAAGAGAGTTAGATCTATGAAACATAGTCTCTGTCGAAGTATCAAGGATAGGATACAGTCGGCTCATAATGAGGTTTATGAATGATCTACAGGTTGCAGAAGGTTGGATGAGATATTGAACTTAGGAATATGAGCATTGTATTACCTAGTCGGATATGTGTGCCTTTGAAGGGTGATATGAGAACCCTGATAATGGACGAAGCCCTTAGGTCGAAGTACTCTGTACACCTAGGTGCTGATAAGATGTATTATGACCTTAGAGATAGGTATTGGTGGCTTGGAATGAAGAAGGATATAGCTGTGTATATTAGTACGTGTTTGACTTGTTTGAAAGTAAAGGCTGAGCATCAAAGGCCATCTGGCTTGCTCCAACGATCTAAGATTCCCGAATGGAAATGGGAAGGAATAGCTATGGATTTTGTAACTAAGTTGCCTAGGACTATATCGGGCAGTGACACAATCGGGGGAATTATGACCTGGACTAAGCCGCATTATTTGTTGCCTAGTCGTTGAGGATTATAAGATGAAAGTGGGCTAGGTGTAAAAATTTTTTTTTTTTTATTTGAATGAGATAGTTGCTAGACGTGGAAACGTGAAGATCAGATGAAACTTAAGTATCCATATTTGTTTAGTGATATTAGTGGCTGAATTTCGGGGACGGAATTCTTTAAAAAAGGGGAGAATGTAAACCTTCTGCCAGTTTGTGTTCTAATATTTTCATTAATAGTCCTTTTTTTTTTGACTATTTACTTTGTCAGTATGTATTCAATTTTGTATCGTGTTGACGATGGTGGATTTTTATGAATAATGTGATGAATTATGGTTAATTGTGTTTAATAATCCCTTTATTTGGAAATATTATTGTTAGGTATTCTAGGTGGTTTGACCTGTGAATTTTGAGAAATGCCGAAAAACGAGTCCGACACGTCCGTTAATGTCCAAATTGAGTTTTGAAGAGTTGAAAGTGAAAATATGTCATGTGAATACTCTATGTTAATGGAAAATTATTTTTAAAGTGAATAAAAATGCTAATTAACTTTGGGGTAAATTTTACGATTGAGTTTTACGAGTATTTAAGTAATACCGACACGAAAAGAAAGGCCCGGGACTCCCTAGGATACCATGCCGTCAATAGATTAAGAGGAATCCACAAGGCCCCTTTTCAAGAACACATTGTCCATTCCTGCACCTTTACTTAATCCCCATTTTAATTCAAAATACACCCATAGTTTCACGTTACAAAAATAAATATCCTCGCTCTTCCTCTCTCTTTGTTGTTTCGTCCACGCAACAACACACACTACATACATATAAGTGTTGGAAGTTGATCAAGAAAACATGAAACATAAATGTTTGGGTTATGCTAGTGTTGGTTATCATTTAAAACAACGTTTTTGGGTTGTCCAGTTCATGTCGAAATCTACAAATTTCAAGATTTTTCTTGTAAGGTTTGCAAATTTAAAATTTGTTTGGCCTTTGGCTTAATTTTGGATGCATAGATGTTATTGGACAAGTTTATCGTTGTGAAAACTTGGATTTTGGAAGCGAAACGAAAGAAAAAAAAGGTGTTTGGATTTCGGAGAATAAGAGAAAAAGGTTTTGTAGTTTTTTGATTTGTGGTTATGAGATGGTTAATAATAATGTTTGCTAGATAACTTATTTTGATAATAGCTTGTAAAGCTTATTTGTGGGCTTATTTTTTAAGCTTTTGAGCATAGTTTTTGGCTTTATATGCCTATGATTAGGGGGGGGCTGGGGGGGGGGGGGGGGGGGGGGGGTGGGGGGGGGGGGGGGGGGGGGGGGGGGGGGGGGGTGGGGGGGGGGGGGGGTTTTTTCTCCCATATTAAAATCACGAGGAATGATTTTTGATTATTTTCATGTTTGACGTATTTGTGACTATTTTTTGAGGCCCTTTGAGAGTAACCACAAATGCATAGTTAGTCTATGTAGCTTATCTTAAAGCTTAATAACGTGTTTTGGAGCTTATGGCCTCGCGCCAACAAGCCATTTAAGCCACGGTATAATGAAGGGGCTTATTGTGGTCCGGATTATTTCTACATATAGGTATATACTTATATATGTAAATGGACCTTCGTTTTGGACTTAAATCGTATTTTGGACTTATCCATATACTAATGGACCCTTATTGGGCCTTAAGGCCGAATAAGGGATATTAGTAATTAGAAACTTGTCACTTTGAAAGTGAAAATGTATTACGAAGTGAATTGAATAATAATTTGAAGGAAAAGTGTTGGGAAAAAAAACAGTGGTAAAGATTGAGATTTTGGAATTTTGTCGAAAAGTGTTGAATTTGTGAAAAATTGATGAAAATAAGGTTTGAAACCTTGGAAAACATAGTATGAGCGTCATGTCAAAATTTCGTAAAAAGTTTATACTTAGAAATTTTCTTAAAAACATGATTTTTGATTTTAAATAATAAAATAATATTTAATTATTTTATTTATTTAATAAATTCACTAAAAGACGAAAAATATAAATTTTCTTGAAACTTTTCAAATATGTTTATTATGAGTAAACGTTTTATTTTCAACCATATAACGATTATTTTGAAGTGTCTAAGGTGTACCGAATGGACTTGTCGAGATATATTTATAATTAATAATTATAAATATTTATTATATTGCTTATCTATTTACGCTGAATAGTATATGTATGTATTATCAGAGAATGAGATTTGATTTGATTTGTAGATAAGTCGTCAACCATCACACCACTAAAACTGTTTTGGGTAATTGTTACAAACGCGTCGAAAACTCTATCATCAACGAGAAATTGATTTGGAAATAGATGATTAAACGGGGACATTAACTGGACTAGTTGTGTGCGCGTCGTTTTGCTATATTCTATGTATTGGAGATTGGAGTAGCTAAGACTTGCTTGGAGGTGAATTTCTCGTAGCCCCCCTTTTTACTATTGTTCTGTTAGGGGGAAATGTACTCAACAAATTGGGTTTTGAAAATGTTTTGAATTCAACTGTGCGAATATGTGGTTTTATTTTTGGACAAGATATGTGCTTAACTTTTATGTAATATTATGGTGTTGATTTACTTACATTAATTGTTTGTATGGCAAGGTTCTGTGTGGTACTTGTATGTACTGTGTTTGGCATACAAGGTTCTGTGTGGTACTTGTATGTACTGTGTTTGGCATACAAGGTTCTGTATGGTACTTGCATGTACTGTGTTTGGCATACAAGGTTCTGTGTGGTACGCCCTAATATAGTGCTCCAGCTGGTATGCCCTTTAGTCGTTAGTGATGTTGGAGTTGCGACTCCAAGTTTATTAGTGGATGTTGAATAAACTAGCGGGATGCCTATGACTGGATGTTAGCATATAGCATTGGTCATATAGCACTATTTTCTACTGTTTTGAAGTAGTGCACATACTATTTTGGGTTTACAGGTAAAAACCTACAGGCTCGACCAAACACTATTGTTTTGATAGTTCATAGTATCATTTTCAGGTTGTCAAAATTCAAAGGTAGGCGTGATTGATTATTGGAAGAGAAAAGATGTAATCCCAAGGGGACTGGTATGAGATGACGAGTTTTATGAATTATGCAAGTTATTAAACTTGTAAATTTTTGATAAACTTTTAGTTTTAGACTCAATTATCTTTAAAATGGCAGGTGGCACGACTTCTACGGATGGCCCCCATAAAGGTGACGGCTCCCAGATATATATTTGGGGGCCGCCCTAACATTTATGGGACCGCCACCAGTGACCCCAAAACACGTTTTTTGTTCAAAATCATTTGGTGACTTAACTGTAGAACATAGGAATTTAAAAAGTTGTTCCAACACATAAATTTCGTGTTATAGACATCATTTCTACTCTTACAACTTAGACAAACATAAGTTGGCACTTCTAAGTTCTTTTGGGAAAATTTTCCTTCAAGCTAGTAAACAAAGTATATTTAATAATAAAACTAGTACGAATCAAACAACAAAACACTTTTTATATTTAATCACCTTCATGGGTAATTTGATACATGGATTGTACTCTATTTTAAAAACCATTTGTTTTGAAAACTAGAGCGACGTGGCTCCTGATACCAATTGTGGAAACCGTAGAGGGGAGGGGTGAATACATTTCATTTAAAAACTTTAAATCTTTTGTATCAAATCTCCAATCAAGTTAGACGTAATATGAGAAGTGTCGATAATAGGTTTTACAACAACTAGCACATATCTTAATAATACAAACTCAACCACAATATTAACTACAAAGTAGTACACAACCTTAACTAACAATATATACACAACCATTCACACAATCATAAGCACAATGCAAGTATAAAAGTAAAGCGGTAAATGTAAAGAAATAAGTAAAGCGAAAGGTAAAAGAAAATGCAAACCGACACGGTGATTTATAGTGGTTCGGTCACGAAGCTCCTCTTCGCCCTACTCCACTCCCCGAGTATCCAACTCGAGAGTTACTTCACTAATCAACAAGCTCCCTTTCGGCGGAGAAAACCTTATACCAATGCTTACATTATTTTCCGACCACTAGCTAGATTCAAGTCCTTCTTGGGTACAATACCAACCGTTATGTTTTATGGACAAATAACAAAACTTTGTGTTTTATGGCCTAAACACATAAACCGCGTCGCTTACAATATTTTCTGACACTAAGCTAAATGTCAAGTCCTAATCTTAGCTAGAACCAATCTACCACCCACACTTGTATTTTGAGGACTAAAATACTAACCGACACACCATCAACCCTTCCGAATTTATACACCATTCGGATCTACACACTACTAAAGATTGGAAGACATGGACTCGATCTATATGTAACAAATGTTACAAATGGACTAACTAGACTACATAACTTTGTATCTTGACGATGACAAAAGTTCTTCTCTTGCACTTGAGGGAAGAAGGAAAGGATAGAAGATTGGATCACATTTAAACAAGATTAAACAAGTTAAATGATCAAAGATTTAGAGAGATTTAGTGAGATCTAGAGAGAGAAAGAACAAAAAGAAATTCATGCAAAAGGGTTATAAAAATAGTTGGAAGTGACCCACTATTTATAGGAGCTAAAAACTGCGTGTCTGAAAGTGGTGGCCCCCAGATATATTAGGGGGCTGCTTAGGGACCGTCGGTATTTACGGGGGCCGCCTTAACAGACACTCCTATTATTGACTTGATCGATAATTTGATACAAAATGATTTTAGTTTTTAAACGAAAACGTATTCACCCTCCCACTACGGTTTCCAAATATATATTTGAATAAAATATTTCTTTTAATTACAAAAATATTTTGTCTAATATATTTTTGTAAAAAATGTTTTGTTACATTTATAAAAATGTAAAGTTTAGGACAAAAATTATTTCTTTGATTATCCAACAAGTTTAAAGTTTGTTTGTTTATACCTTTAGTAATTTTTGTCAAATGCAAACTTATATTTGTTGTTGAAGCAGACTTGAGACGTCGAGAGATGTTGCCGTATGAATGCATTGATGATTTGTGATTACGAGTAACTTGAGCACTTTACGTTATGTGTTATAAGTTACATGTTTGTCATCACCAAAACACAAAGAGAATTTATAGATTAAATATCGTAATATTTGCACTAACAATCTCCCCCTTTTTGATGATGACAAAAATTGTGACTCGTAGTAAAATGAATAAGTTACTCGTTTACACTTCTTCTCCCCCTTTTGTCAAAACAAAAAGGTGGATACTTCAAGCCATTCATTCCAATAGGCAAGACTTTTACTACAATCCATTCTTGAAACAAAAAGGCGAGCTTGCATCATCCCTAGTAAAATCCTGCTCCTATCAACCCCGTTTAATCATCCCAAGCTATATACTTTGAGGCACTCGAGCTCCCCTTAGCTCATTGCACTCGTATGATGCTTGCATCACTTGTATATTGACTCTAGCAGATCCATAGATCAAATTTCTTACAAACTTTTAACCTACAGCAAGGGTTAGTTTCGTGCAACAGAATATATAAGAGCAATATCATAGGGGTGGAATACACATATCAATAAATATGTAGATGTGTTACCGGTTGCAAATGTAATGACTTTGACATTTGTAAATGCTCTCTCTCTCTCAGTGTATGCTCCCCCTTGTTTGGGGCACCAAGGAATCGAGCTACGAAAATGTGCTACAAAACAAAGTTAGTATACAAGTGCACATATATATAATGACGATAATAGCTATATATATAGCAAGACACTAGCAGAGAACAAGACATACACGTCTTAGGTATAAGTATTCTAAAGTATAACACTTTCAAAGAATAACAATATGAAACTTAGACACATGCAATCATTGTTTTAATAATAACAACCTAAATTCAAATAAAAAGAATCATGACGTATTCTTAAAACACGATAATGTTTAGAAACCAATGATAAGATTCAACTAACACATGCTTAAGAACCAAGACGCATGCTTAAGGACCAAGACTCGACCAACACCCTTTGGTATTACACTAACTCTAATAAATGAGAATAAAATTCGTTTATTGGTTGACACACCATTAGTATGAGAATGACTTCTTCCAAGATGTCATTTGGATAAGGAGTATTAACGTATTTTGAATGACATGTTTCTTAGATATCATTATCTAACCAGGATGATGATTTGGACTCGGATAGATTTTCGTCAAGGGTTGTATTGATAGATTCCTAAATCTTTAAGGTTTCTTTGTTAAGCATTATGTATGCTTTTCATGTTTAGGCTGTTTACGGATAAACATTATTGTAAGAATTTAGGTCAAACTAAATGTTGACGATAAGGATGATTTGTTGAGAAGACATACTCTAAATGTGACATTTAAAACTAGACGAATGTCACTTAATATATTGGGGACATATGCCAAAATATATACTCTTAAAGAGAAGAAATAAGATGAAGATGAAAACAATAATCTTGGATGTGAATGAAAATGATTTCATAAAGTAGAAAATTGGGGAAGGATGAGCGTTAATGGAGAGAGAAGGTATTGACTAAAGGTTGACAAAGACGGTTTAGATTAATATATCTTTTGCACTAACGATGACAAGCATGATGTGTTAAAATAATGCGCATGTGATCCTATAGGGACAAAGGTGGATGAATGTCAAGCCATATATTTGTTGCGTGTTTTGTTGGTTGTCATTGGTGACAAACAAAGGTGGAAATGAGTTGCTAGTTCTTTCATGGTGGTGACATATGGTTTGTTAGTTCTTATATGGTGAAAGAAAAATGTGAGACACAACAATGTGGTGACTCGATAACACTTAAAGCTTGAATATCTTCTTTGTGTTCTTCACTTGGTAGTAAGTAAAAATTATTGGACGGTTATATAGTAGGTATAGGATGTTCTTGAGGAGATAATTTCATGAAGTTTGCATGTGAGGAGCAATGTTTGTTGGTGATGTGATTCATTATAAGTGTAAAGGTTGTAAGGATTGTATTTTAGAATGTGACGCATTTCATTACGAAATTCACTTGACTTTTAACAACATAAGCAAAAATGCTTATGAGTGTCGGGATATGACGATGGCCTGTTGATGCATAGAGAGGCATCAAGACGGGCCTAGGTTTGTGCATTGTAATAGATGGTTCAACCTCCATAGGTTGTGGTGGTGGTAAGTGACTATTAGATTGTGGGTAATGGTTACATAGTAAATCTTCTTGTGAAGATAGCTAGGTGGATGACTCGAGATTGGTAATAGTAAGGATGACTTGATTTTTCATTTCACCTTGGTGGTTTGAGGATGCACTAGTACTAGTGATTACTAACAAGAGTGAAGAATAGTTATGAGATTTGGGTGTATGGTAGAAGTGTATCTTGTGAATTTTGTGTACGATCGACATACGGGTTAAGAGGCTTGAATCAATTGCGGTTTAGTGCACGAGGTGTACTTGTGAGTTAAAAAGGAAGTGAGTGTTCTTGTAAGTTAGTTTCTAGTGAATAAGAATCACATTTGTGAGTTCTTAAGAGTATTTGGTTAAAGGATATATGTGAACGAGTGTGTTTTCCCTTCCCCTTTAATTCGTGCTCATCTGGACATAAAGTGTGAAATAACAAGAGTAAATAAAGACGAAGACGAATGAAGACGAAAGTGATGAGCTTGACAATGTCAAGACGGATGACGGTTAGCATACGACAAACTTCATTCACAAATTTATGTAGCTCTTCTCGAGCATTGCGAATGTTCATAGAACAAACACACGACGATGTACGAGGTTGTCTTAAAGGTGGTACCGTAAATGGTGGATGGAAGATATTAGCCATCTATATAATGGTAGAAAGTAGATATTAGTAAAGATAAAAGGAAAAAAAAACATCAATCTAGGCACCCGCAAGACGTGTCAGAAGCATGCCCAAGAATCAGACCTAGACAAAAGGTTTTTAGTGAAACCAAAATAGACCACAACAAATGACCTGTCCACACTTGTTTATAGTTATATACACAGATTTATAGCCTTTTTAGTTTGACCGATTTTAATGAAGAGAGGATGACGTTTCATTATACATTCGAGTCATTACTACAAAATCCTAAACAATTTGGATGAAATCAATAATTGTCGTGATTTATCAGGAAGAAAGTTAATAGTAACGCGACTATAAAGAAGAGAACGAACATTACGCGAGATTTGTTCCATCATTCCAAGACCTAGACGTAAATAATTTAATGGTTCACGTTTGAGTGGTTTAGTAAGGATGTCGACAATATTGTCTTCCGACTGAACTTTTTTGATGGAAATATTTCCTTTTTGGATGTTGCCGCGAAGGAAATGATGACGAATTTCATGTGTTTTGTACGCAGAGAGTTTGCGAACAGAGGTTTCTGCTTAAGGTCGATGGCTCCTTTGGTTGTGCATCATAATCAAATATCATCGAGCTGATGTCGGTTATTCGATAAAGCTTTGTGTTTTATCCATAGTGCTTGTTGACATGCCTTTCCATCGCTTACGTATTCGGCTTCGGTAGTGGAGATAGCAAGAGTGGTTTGCTTCTTCGAAAACCAAGATGTTAGACAATATCCCATAAACGTGAAAATATTGCTAGTGCTTTTTCGATCCACGTAATCTCCCGTATGATCAAAGTCGGCATATACTACAGTTTCTATACCGGACCCCTTAGATCTACCATAGATCCCAAGCGCTAGAGCCTTTAATTCTATCGGAAGATAACGCTTCACCCCCCGCTGCAATTATGATAGGTTTGGATCCGCTCTTGGAGCGTGCACAAAGGCAGACACTAAACATGATATCAGGCCTACTTGTTGTTAGGTATAATAAACTACCTATCATGCCCTATACTTAGTATTGTCCATGAACTCACCTTCTTCGTCTTTCGTGAGTTTTGTATCCAAGGACATGGGCGTTTTAGATTTGGAGAGCGTTTTAACATACATGTTAAAAAGGCATAAAAATAATTGTTCGGATAAGACTTTTTAAATACGTTTTGCGATCACAATTAAAATAGAATACTTAAACATTCGGACAAAATATTTAAGCTGTCAAACCTACTTAGAGGTGTATTAGATTTGTATTTAACCTTCCCTTAACATAAATGAAGTTATTTGGAAGGAAACGAAGAAATGGATTAAGAAATATGTGCATGGAGACTCCCTAGGTGAATATGATAAGACCACTATGTTCCGCGACTATTATGCGTTTCAGATGTGTAACACTAAAGTCCGCAGTGTAGTAAGGTTATAAATTTGTATTTAAGAAATATATACCTAGGATGCCTAAACCACCTCAGATTTTAAGCATGTAAGAGTAATTTTTAAGCATGACATCAACAACATGAATCATAGAGATAAATATGTAAGAACGGTCCTATATGACATCTAAACGTTTATACATGATAGGTGCATCAATAAAAGTAAAATGTACCAAAACCAGATCAACTATGCATTCAAACCGACATAATGTGTAGGTGCATAATTAACAACGTAAGTCCCTGTAAATGACTCATATAATGAAACAAGATTACTTTAAAAACGGAAATATCATGTAGAACTATGCAACATTTCGCATTTAATAGCATGTATTATTTAGATGAAACTAAGAGATATTATATAGGAATATTCTTGACAAAGACAAAAAAACCTTTATTATAATAAACATGCATTCAATAGCAAAGCAAATAAGCGTAATGATCCTATCAAGATAATCATGAAGCCTATAATATGTATCACATAGGAATCAAGTTAACATCTGAAGACTTTAAAACATATATGTGAGATGCCATGATCTAGAAACATTAATAAATCCTAGTCACTACTTGTTTAATGAAAAATTCTAATGAAAGACAAATTTCATCAATGTAAACTAACTTTAGTTACTACTTGTTTATTGAGTTTAAATTTACCTATCGAAGTGTAGTAAAGGTGAATTTTCTTGGTTCTCTAATACTTTCCCTAATATGACTCAAACAACCATGTTTTATGTTGATAGACCTAGATAATATATTTTACTCATAATCCTAATAGAGATGTGTTGAATGCTTTGAAAAGCATAAAAACGATGTTTTAATCTTTTGTTCAAGATCTATAGGTTGTTTGGTTTTGGATGACATATACTTGATTAATGATGTCTTTAATTAAGTCATCTTACATGTGTAGGTTGTCACATGGTAATTTGACGATGATAGATTTTCAAAAGCCAAAGTGTGCTTATATTTGACAAAGAAAAATAACGTTTAATATATGAGATGTGTTTTAAATGCTCCTGTTGCGAATCTTGGTGTAAGAATCTCCTAAGTAATTTACTTTAATTGAGTTTGTAATTCTTCAATGATATATGATTGGAATGAGACATATTGTATTTTTAAACAAATATGTTTATCTAAGATGATAAAATTTTCCATCTTATGAATGTTATAGAGCCTAATAAAACAAGTATTTGAATGAATGAATTTTACTTGTTTATGCATTGACACATATAAGAATAGTTCTTTTCCAATTCTTATAGCTTATATTTTACAAACAATATGTAGTGTATTATCTTGTAACACAACCATTCATGCTACGAAGAAAATAAAATGCATAGGATATATATTATCATATATCAATCATTTAACACGATAAGTGCATGAATTCTTTAGATATAACGTTTCTCAAACATCATGTTATCCTAGGTGAATGAATAAGAGTATTATTCTTATTTGAGAATTAAGCCAAATGTGAATTTGAGCTTTAAGTTATGCTTTTAAGTTGTATGAGCAAAGTTTACATATGATGTTTGTTTGCTCGTGTTTGGATTTTTAAAAATGACACATTTACCAATTGCATTGCAATGTAAATTGCTTGTATAATTTTTAAACAAAAACATCCACTCGTCAAGAGCCTATTTCATGAGATTTTATGCATCTTTAACATATTGACATATTATTGGGAACACAACCGCTGAGCAAGTAACTCAATATGACATCATTTAACACAAGTGCGAGTTATAGATCAATGCATATTCTTTCAACTAGAAAAGGACGTCATTATTTTTCATATCAATCAAAGTGAGGAGTTGCGATTTTGAGTATATAGATCCTAGATATATTCTCTTGTTATATTTTGATATAATCTTGAAGCTAGACAAATAAGAATTCGAATTCATGTCATACTGGAAAACTTGTCAATTAGATTCGATAATGATATCAATCATAGTTTGAATAATGAATCGATATATATTCGAAATACTTCTTGATCCTCACGAACACGCCTTTTAAAAAAAGATTTTCATAGTGTGTTCCATTAAACCTAAGACTATTATTAAGTGTGAGTACATTTAAAATAATGAGCTAACTTGTTTCTTAAAGAGAATTATCAATTTTGTATGTGAGAAAAAGCATTGAGTATCATGCATAATATCCCATATTAGACATTTAAAGTGTATAGAACTTACCTAGCCATTTTAAGCATTACAAACAACTTTTGAAAACAATTACATTTTTATATAATATTTTCAATTATTTGACTAGAGTAAATGTTTTAACTTCCGGTGATTGTTAATGTGAAGTTTTATACCAAAATGTCATTGCAAAAGAAAGAACTTTTCTTACTAAGAAAGTTAAACTTTCAATTTTAGGATTTACAATAAATCTCAGGTTTTTTTAATTCAAAGATTTATTAGTTATGATTGTGATTTAGACTGACGAGCACGAGCTAAGATCAAAAATACTTTTTCTTTTACTTAAATGCTAATGTATAAAATTGATCTTTTATCTTGTTTAACCTATGTTAAAGCAAGATAGTATTATGACATGATTTTCGAGACTTGTTAAATTTTTTAATTAAATGAAGTGTTTCATAATTTAATGGTATGACAACATTTCCCACTTGAACTAATAACACGATAATCTTGCAAGACGATCTTTTTCAATAGATTTGACAAGCTTACGTAGCTCTCAATCCTAAGTGAGTTATTATATTTAATAACATTTACATGATGTTGATGTAATATTTGCAAACAAAGTGAACTTTTCCTATATGCAATGCAAGAACAATTTCGCAATCTTAATGCAAGAAATCTGGCATAAGTTCTATTTAGGCATAATCCAGAAAACTAGTGACAAACAAAAATTATACATGGCACATGTGTTTAGATATATAAGTAGCTCAATTACAAATAGCAATGATCACTTAATAATATCTATTAACAAAATTAAGACACAAGGAAACACACATAATCATTTAGCATAACGCATAAAAGTACTTGTCTTCGTATTGTGTTTAGATACAACAATGTATACTTAGCTCGGTTTTGTTTGAAAACGAATTAGTTTCCTCCCCATTTCAAAAGTTAACCAAGTTTAATATTTTTCAAAAGTTAAATACACAATTTTTCAATGATACACCGACTAGAAATGACCGACTCAAGATGAAAAGATAAAATACAAGTTTTACGTTAGAACGAAACTCAACGTTTTGGACAATAAGTATTATTTTGTATTTATGACGAACTTAGGTTTATTGTCAAGATTTGAAAGTATTTTTATATGAAAGTAGACTCAATTACCTTAAAATGGCGGGTGACACGGCTTCTACGGACTTACGGTTGATTTTATATGAATTTTCCAAGTTTACAAAAATATTCTGAAATAGTCAGATGGACCCTGATTGATAAGGGGGCGCCTTTAGGAGATAAGGGGGCCGCCCTTGAGAGATAAGAGGGACGCCACCTTATACACATATTCATTATTTTTTGTACAAAATCATTTAGTGACTTGACGGAAAGGCGTAAAAGTTACTAAATTTGATACCGAACATATAACACTTATTTTAAGCATCATTTTTTTACTTCAAGCTAGTATACTAAGTGTCTTTAACAACAAAATTAATAAAAGTCAAGCAACAAAATACTTTTTATATTTAATCCCCCTTCATGGGTAATTTGATACATGGATCATACTTAATTTTTAAAACCACCTATTTTGAAAACTAGAGCGACGTGGCTCCTAATACCAATTGTGGAACCGTAAGGGGGGTGAAAACGTTTCCATTTAAAAACTAAAATCGTTTTGTATTAAATTATCGATCAAGTGTGACGCAATATGGAAAGTGTTAATAGTGGGTCTACAACAACTATATATACTAGAGCATGTCACACTCATATGAACTTAAACTTAATATAGACTCAAGCCATGACACAAACATAATCAACACAATATAAGCAACATTTCACACAAGCATAAACATATTGCAAGTATAAATGTAAGGAAATAAATGTCGGATAAGACTTTTAACGTTTGCGATCACAAGTTAAAATTACTTAAACATGTCGGACAAAATATTTAAGCTGTCAAACCTACTTAGAGGTGTATTAGATTTGTATTTAACCTTCCCTTAACATAAGAGTGAGGATTTTAGTTGCGTAATGAAACGAGATGATTTGATTGAAGGAAATATTGTGCATGGAGACGTCTAGGAGATTTAAGACCATTTTGCGACTATTATGACATTTTAGATTGTACACTAAAGTCCGCGTGTAGTAAGGTTATAAATTTTATAGTGTATAAGAAATATATAACCTAGATTGCACGACACATAGATTTAAGCAATGTAAAGTATTAAGCAAGCTCAACCCATGAACTCAAGAGATTAAAAATGTAAAGTCAATATGACTATATTTTTCTAAACGTTTATCATGAAGGCATAACCTAATCACCTAAGCATCAATCCGAGACATAGGTAGGTGCATAATTTAACAAACGTAAGTCTAGTAAAAATGACACAATCCCCCCCCATAATGAAACATGATTACAATAAACGTAAATATCATGTAGAACATGGTCAAGCATTTCGTATCTTTTAAGGAGGCATGTATTATTTAGATTGAACCTTAAGAGATATTATATATGATATTTCCATACAAAGAAGACAAAAAACCTTTATAATAAACAAGCATTCAATAATCAAAGCAAATAACGTTTGATCAACAGATAATCATTGAAGTGCATATAATTTATCACATAGGAATAATGTTACCATCATTGAAACTTTAAAACATATATGTGAGATGCCATGGATCTAGAAACATTTAATAAAATCCTAGTTACTACTTGTTTAATGAGAAATTCTAATGAAAGACAAATTTCATCAATGTAAACTAACTTTGGTTACACTTGTTTAATAGTTTTAAATTACCTATCGAAGTGTAGCAAAGAATGAAATTTTCTTAAGGTTTCACTAATCCTTCGACCTAATATGACTCAAACAAACCATGTTTTTATGACGGTAGATCTAGATGATATATTTTACATATAATCCTAATAGAGATGTGTTGAATGCTTAGAAAAGCGTAGGCAAGATGTTTTAATCTTTTGTTCAATATCTATAGGTTGTTTGGTTTTGATGTACAAAATTGCTTGATATATGGATGCCTTATAATAAGTCATCTTACATTGGTAGTTGTACACATGTAATTTGACATGATTGGATGTTTCAAAAGCCAAGAGATGTTGCTTATTGAGTATACAATGAAGAATTACGTAATATTGAGAGTGTTTTAAGAATGCTCATGTGGGTATCTTCTTGTGAAATGAATCCTCACCAATATATTGTATCTTAATTGAGTTTTGTAATTCTTCATGATATATGAATTGGAATGAACATATTGTATTTAACACAAATATATTATCTAAGTTGATAAAATTTTCCATCATATGAATGTAATAGATCCTAAAACAACAAGTATTTGAATGAATGGAATTTAACTTGTTTATGCATTGACACAATATTATGATAGGTTATTTTTCCAATTCTTATATAGCTTATATTGTTACAAACAATAAGTAGTGTATTATCTTGTAACACAACTAATACATTGCTACGAAGAAAATAAAAATCCTAGGATATATATTTAGTCATATATCAATCATATAAAACACGATAAGATGCATGAATTCTTTAGATAATACATTCTCAACATCATGTTATCCTAGGTGAATGAATAAGAGTATTAAATCTTAGCTTGAGAGATTAAGGCCTAAATTTGAATTTATATAGCTTTAAAGTTATGGCTTTTAAGTTGTATGAGGCAAATTTACATATGATGATTGTTTGCTCTCGTGTTTGGATTTTTAAAAATGACACATTTACCAATTGCATTGCAATGTAAATTGCTTGTATATTTTTAACAAAACATCCAAGTCGTCAATCCTATTTCATTGTGTATTTTATGCATCTGTTAAACATATTGGTCTAGTATTTGGAACACAACCGCTGGACAAGTAGACTCAATATGACATCATTAACACAAGTGCGAGTTATGATCCAATGCATATTCTTTTCATCTAGAAAAGGACGTCATTATTTTCATATCAATCGAGTGCGATTGAGTATATAGATTCAAGATAATATCTCTTGTTATATTTTGATATAATCTTGAAGCTAGACAAATAAGAATTCGAATTCATGTCATACTGGAAAACTTGTCAATTAGATTCGATAATGATATCAATCATAGTTTGAATAATGAATCGATATATATTCGAAATACTTCTTGATCCTCACGAACACGCCTTTTAAAAAAAGATTTTCATAGTGTGTTCCATTAAACCTAAGACTATTATTAAGTGTGAGTACATTTAAAATAATGAGCTAACTTGTTTCTTAAAGAGAATTATCAATTTTGTATGTGAGAAAAATCATTGAGTATCATGCATAATATGCATAGTTTTGACATTTAAAGTGTATCGAACTTACCCTAGCCATAGTTTAATGCATTGAGCAAACAAAAAACTTTTGAAAACATTTACATGTTTATAATAATATTTACAATCTAATTGAACTATAGTAAATGTTTTAACTTCCGGTTTGTTAGAGGTGAAGTTTTATAACCATAAATTTCATTGCAAAAAAAGAACTTTTCCATACTAAGACAGTTAAACTTTCAATTTTAGATTTGACAATAACATCTCCAGGCGTTATTTTTAATATCAAAGATTTATTAGTTCTGAATTGTGATTTAGACTGACGAAGCAACAGAGCTAAGATTAAAATACATTTTCTTTTACTTAAATGCTATGTAATAAAATGGAAAGATCTTTTAATTGTCTTTAAAATCACCATTTAAGAGCAAGAAGTATTAATGACATGAGATTTCGAATCTTGTTTAAATTTTTTATTAAATGAAGGTGTTCACTATTTAATGGTGACACATTTTACCACTTGAACTAATAACACAATAATCGTGCAAGAGGATATTTTTCAATAGATTTGACAACTTAATACGAAGCTCCAGTCCAAGTAAGTTTATTATTTTTTTATAAGTTTTACAAAAAGTTGAATGTAACCAATTGCAAACAAAGTGACTTTTTTCCTATATGGCAGTAGCAAGAACAATTTCGCAATCTTAATGCAAGAAATCAAAGCATAAGTTCTATTTAGCACTAATCCGAAAAACTAGTGACAAAACAACTAATGTACATGGAACATTTGTTTAGATCTTTAAGTAGCTCAATTCCAAATAGCAAAGATCACTTAATAATAACTATTAAACAAAATTAAGAACACAGTAGACAAGGAAACAACACATAATCATTTATGCATAGACGCAAAAAGTACTTGTCCGTCGTTTTGTGTTTAGATTAACAACAATGTATTACTAGCTCTTCAAATTTTGTTGAAAATGAATTAGTTTCCCTCCATTTCAAAAGTTAACCAAGTTTAATATTTTTGAAAAGTTAAATACATAATTTTTCAAAGATACACCGACTAGAAATGACCGACTCGAGATGAAAAGATAAAATACAAGTTTTACGTTAGAACGAAACTCAACATTTTGGACAATAAGTATTATTTTGTATTTATGACTGACATAGGTTTATTGTCAAGATTTGAAAGTATTTTTATATGAAAGTAGACTCAATTACCTTAAAATGGCGGGTGACACGGCTTCTACGGACTTACGGTTGATTTTATATGAATTTTCCAAGTTTACAAAAATATTCTGAAATAGTCAGATGGAACCCTAGATTGCGAAAAGGGGGGCGCCTTTGGGAGATAAGGGGGCCGCCTTTTAGAGATAAGAGGGACGCCACCGGATACACATATTCGTTATTTTTTGTACAAAATCATTTAGTGACTTGACGGAAAGGCGTAAAACTTACTAAACTTGATACCGAACATATAACACTTATTTTAAGCATCATTTTTATACTTCAAGCTAGTATACTAAGTGTATTTAACAACAAAATTTTTTATTTTAGTAAAAAAGGATTACAATCAACAAAATACTTTTTATATTTAATCCCCCTTCATGGGGTAATTGTGATACATGAATCGCATATAATTTTTAAAACCATTTTATTTTGAAAACCTAGAGCGACGTGGCTCCTGATACCAATTGTGGAACCGTAAGGGGGGTGAAAACGTTTCCATTTAAAAACTAAAATCGTTTTGTATTAAATTATCGATCAAGTGTGACGCAATATGGAAAGTGTTAATAGTGGGTCTACAACAACTATATATACTAGAGCATGTCACACTCATATGAACTTAAACTTAATATAGACTTTAAGCCATGACACAAACATAATCAACACAATATAAGCAACATTTCACACAAAAGCATAACATATTGCAAGTATATATGTAAGGAAATAAATGAAAATAAAAATATGTAAAGCAAAAGGTAAAAGATGAAAGCGCAAACAAACAACACGATGATTTATAGTCGTTCGGTCACGAAGCTCCTCTTCGCCCTACTCTACTCCCCGAGTACCCAACTCGAGAGTTACTTCACTAGTCAACAAGCTCCCTTCTTGGCGGAGAAAACCTTACAACGTCGCTTACATAATTTTCTGATATTAAGCTAGATGTCGAGTTCTTCTTCAGGTACAAACAAACCCGTTATGTTTTGTGGCCCAACATAACAAACCTTGTATTTTAAGGATAAACACATAAACCGCGTCGCTTACATTCTTTTTCGACACTAAGCTAAATGTCGAGTTCAAATCTTAGCTAGAACCGATCTACCACTCATACTCATATTTTGAGGCCTAAAATACTAACCGCTCACTCACGTATATTCTGGATTAACACAATAGTCGGATCTATCTATTGCAAGAGTTTGGAAGACATAGACTCGATCTATACATCATGAATGTAACACATGTCACGAATGCACTAACTAAACTACATAACTTCGTATCTTGACGATAACGAGAGTTCTTCTCTTGCACTTGAAAGGATGGTTGATTGGATCACATTTAAACAAACTTATAACAAGTTAAGTGATCAAAGAAAAGGGTTTGGAAGAAGGATTTAGATTTGAGAAAAACTTTTTGCAAAAGGGTAAAAAACAATGTGGGAACAGTCCACTAATCATAGGCAAAAAAATTTTGCGCGGCCCACTGATCTCCCAAAGGAGGACCCATGATCAATAAGGGGCCGCCCAGCCTATAAGGGAGCCGCCACCTGTAAAACGCTCCTGTTTTAATCCTTTTGTGGGAAAATGTTTTCTAGTGCAAGTTTTTTTTTTATTTTGGGGGGAAAATCTGATTTCAAATATATATTTGAATAAAACATTTATTTTAATTACAAAAATATTTTGTCTAATTTATTTTTGTAAAAAGGTTTTGTTACATTTATAAAAATGCAAAGTTTAGGACAAAAATTATTCTTTGATCATCCAACAAGTTTAAGGTTTGTTTGTTCATACCTTTAGTAATTTATGTCGGGTGTAAACTTATATTTGTTTCTGAAGCAGACTTGAGATGTCGAGAGATGTTGACGTATGACTGAATTGATGATTTTTGATTACGAGTAACTTGAGCACTTTACGTTATGTGTTATAAGTTACATGTTTGTCATCACCAAAACACAAAGATAATGTATAGATTAAATATCGTAATATTTGCACTAACATGGTGTTTGAAAGTGCTTTATGTTTTTTTCAATCCATGCTTTTGGCTGGCGGCTGGTGATTTAAAACCTAGAACCACTATTAAAAGGCAACGTATGGAACGTATCCATGTGAAAGATTCCGTTTAGGGAGCATGCTTTTTATGCAGCAGAATATTGCCCTTTACTTTTGTCAAATGGTGTGGTGAAATATGGCAGGGCAGACTTACCAAGTTTGTAGCCTTTAAGCTCTTTTTACCTATTTGAGCCTTTTTAATTGAACGAGGTTATAGATTATGGTTTATGAAGGTTTTTGGAAAGGAAATCAACAGATTGCGTGTGGACGACGCCATTTTAGGTGGAAATTTTTTTGTCAATTTGTTGTGTAGCATGTCGTATTGTGGTTCATGTCATTTAGTAACCTAAGCCATTAGATGCTGTTAACTAGACCATTAAATGTTATATATTTTGAAGCCCATTTGGTGATGATTATAAATCTATACCGTTTAGTAGGGCATTTATATTAATGCAGCCATGACGTTTATTTTGGCTCTGTGCATATACATTTCTACATATTTGAGCATTTGTCATTCCTTTTATACATTCTTTCTCAAACAAAGCTGACATAATGGCGACGCAACGCCTAGCGGACAATGCCGTTTTGGTTTTTTTTAATTGGCATTTTGTGGTTTTGGAAGATTTTAATGCAAAACGACGTCATTTGGTTGTTAATGAGGTCATTTTGTGAAGTACATATGTCATTTGTTTAATTAGGTTGTTTGTTAGGCCATTAAATATTGTTACCTTAGTCCATGAGTAAGATTTATGGGCCATTTGCATTTTGTGCCTATACTCGAGTGATTAGATGAGCTGTGGAAAATGATAAGATGGTTGAGTACGTGGTTGATTCTGCTTGACAACCACTGTAATCGCGGTAAAAAACAAGGAAAAGTAGGAGTAAGGTTTGCGTGCCTTAGTGAGGTATCATCGTATATTTGGTCTATTCAAAAGGACACGTACGTTGCATGATTTACTATGCCTAAATAATGTCAATTTTTGATATGGACGCGTATATAGGTTGTGCTTAATTCAATAGTGATGATTTTTTGGTTTTAATGATTCCCTTGCAGCAAAATAAAAGTATAGCTGATCGTGAGATTTACATAATAAAACAACCTCTCTCATTGCAAATTGAGAGATGAATTAAATGACTGAATTATCCCTCATTATGTGAGCGTAATATATTCAATGGAGCTTGTAATAATATGGGTTGCATGAGATAAATCTAATATTACATATGGTTAGTATGACTAGCATCCATGAAAGAGTTTAGAAAAACGTATCTTGGACGAGCAATGTTTATTAATTGCAGCCATGATGGTGTTTTTTTACTAATGTGCACTTACAAATATGTGCCATCCTTTTCTTAGCGGTATATAAGCCTTTGAAAAAGCGTAACAAGCACCCCTAATGTATTTATAGCTTCTTAGATGTTTAAGACAGTATGATTGGATACGCGAAATATGTAATGTGTACTAATGATAGTTTGGTGTATCTGGTCCTGATATGAACAATAACCGTATCTTGGCGGGTAATTTATAGTTTTAGCCACGGCGGTTATTGCTTCATTTTTTTTCCTATTTAAATTCATACATTTATAGATCATTCCTCAAAATTTGTTTCCTTATTATACAATAGACGTGCAGACGATGCCGTTTTTGGGACTCATTAATGGACAAAACGACGTTGTTTTTTGTTCAATGCATGTCATTTTCATTTGTTGGGCCATTTTTCTTTTTGGGTTGTAATGGTTGTTATTTGCTGGCCCGGTTCCATTACAAACTAAGCATCGACATCTGGAATTCTACTCAATAATCTTCTTTTGTGTGTAACATATGAGTGATTTATCTCTATGTTTATACATTTCTCTCTCTCCCTAAATATACGCACAGTGTTTAGGAGTGTTGGTTGTTTGGTGGTTTCTTGGTTTCACATATCTAGGTAGAAGTGCCTCTTCCAGATTTCTCTTTTCAAAATATAGGGTGGTGTTAATAATACTGTATTGATAAGTGTATCGTTGATGATAATTCACAGACTAAGGGTGTGTTTTTATTTATGGTTGTTTATTAGTGTATGTTTGATTATGTTTTAGGTGTGTAAGATTTTGGAAATGGTGTATTGCACGTGGTGTTTGGAAGTGGTTTTTGTTTTTTAGCTGATTTGTTTAAGCTCATGCAGCTTCAAGCTGTGATTCGGGTTCTAGGATATTTGGGTTGGTGTTAAAAAAAATTGTTGGCAGCTGCATCGTTGATTGTGGTTCATAGATTAAGGGTATGTTTTTTGTTTATGTTGTTCATTTGTGTACTTTGATTATGTTTTAGGCATCTAAGGTTTTGGAAATGATGCATTGCATGCAGTGTTTGGAATTGCTTTTCATTTTTTCACCAAGGTCACTAATATATATTTTTGGCTTGAAATTTGTAAAGGTATGAGAATAGCTTCATCATGGCGTGACATTCACAGTAATGCATTGCTAAGTTTGCACCCATGCTCTTGGCTAGAGGCTGGTGAAATAAAAACCTGCAACAACTATTAAATTCGACAGTCAAACGTCTAGCAACCACTGTTATCAAGGTCAAAACACAAAATCAAAGGATGTCTTAATCATCCTGTGACGTGTTTCGTGTAAAATATTTCAAAAATGTTTGCAATAATTGATTAAAGGAAGATTAGGTGTGAGGTTTGTGTACCTTGGTGAGGTATGTCATAGTATGTTTGGTCTATTCAAAAGGACACATATGTTGCATGATTTACTATGCCTAAAAGTATCAATTTTGATATGGACACATATACAGGCTGTGCTTAATTTGGCAGTGATGATTTTTTATTATTTTTTTGTTTCCTCGTGCAAAATAGAAGGATGGCTGATCGTGAGATTTACTTGAGTCTGCAACTTCTCTGGACGCAATTGAGACATAAATTAATCTGAGTTGAATTTGTCCTCAAATGTGTTATCAGTATTCTATTCAATGGAGCTTTGGAATGATATGGTTGGCAATGATGATAAATCTATATTACATTTGTTGTTTGACTGGCATTAGTGAAAATTTTAAACGTATCTTGGCCGAGCATTATTATTAATGCAGCCATTATTTTTTTTACTGATGCATACATACAAAGCTAAGCCATTCATTTTTTAACGGTATCTGAGCCTTTGAAAAAGCATAACAAGCACGCCTAATGTATAATTTCTCCTTCTATGTTCAGACATTCTTAATTGTATAGGCAATGATGATAAATGTGTCACTGAGATGTTTCGCTGAAATTGGTCAAAGATTGAGAATACTCGTATCTTGGCGGGGTATTTATAGTAATACAGCCATTGCGTTTATTCCTTCTTTTTCATATTAAATTCTTTTAAATCTGAGCATCCTCTACTTTATCATTGAAACTGGTCTTTGTTTTAGCAATCTTCATGCACAAGAATCTTGTATCTTACTCATAAATGAAATGACATCCTTTTGTGTTATGCTATGTTGTTTGATTGTTTTGGCCGTATCATTTGGTAAGTTTTTTGGTCGTTTTCATTTATGGGTTGCAGTTGACTCATTTGATGTTGTTTGTTGGTCCGTTTTGGTTATAAACTAGCCAATGGATCTTCCAAAAAGGTTTGCAAAGATTTGTTACGCCCTTTATTCTTTGTCGAGTAATATCGCCTTGTGTGTGATTTACATGGCAAATATGGAACGAAAGGTGTGAGATTCAAGGTGAAATTGAATAGGAGTGGGTGCAGTGAAATATTGAATGGATTTTTTAAGGTATGTTAATTATTCCTTTTTACCCTATTTTATGCGTCTTTTGCACTAATATTCAATGTTAACTTCTTCACAATTTAATCTTAATAATATCACAAATATTTTACACACTTAGCCATTAGCTAAAGCCAAGACACTTTTCCATATCTTTTGAACACTTTTTTCGTATATCTAATATAGATAATAACTGAATGGCTATGATGATTTGGTTACCTGGTGTGTTGTGATTTTGGCATTGCAAAATCCGGGGGCCATAACATGCAACCGGTTTTGTAGCCAATCTAATATTTGAGTCAATGCATATAGACCCTGTTTATAATTACTGAGTTATTCTTCATTTTTGTAATTACTTTATTCAAGGTATGTTAAGTGAATGTGCTAATGTTGGGGTGAAGACGGGGGAGAAATCGATATAAATGTTCTGTGTGATGTTTGCGAAAAGTAATTCTTTAACGGCAAGACCGTGGTACACGATTCTTGGTGAGAAAATATTGCTATATATGCTTAATAGAAAACCTTTGTATCGATTTCTTCCGATCTCGTTACCCCAATGTTAGTACATCCATTTTACCTATCATGCATAATCTAAATACAAAATGGACTATGTCTCATGTACGATTCTATATGACTGCATCATATGAATATCCCGTGTTCAAGAATTGCAAAGAGAAGTTCTATTTGGATATGCTCATGACATAGTAAATATTTATACGACCGGAGATACGTGAGCCTATGAGGTCACACATGTATACATTGAGATACTACTTTAATAATGTAATCAACATATTTATAGAATGTATATATATATATATATATATATATATATATATATATATATATATATATATATATATATATATATATATATCAATTATTTAATATACATTTCATGATTACTTAACAGTCGTTAATTAGTCCGTTTGACGAATAATTAACGTTAGGCCATTTAATTAATGTGTATTGTACTCCAAAAATCAATATGTAGGGACCATATTGATACATATAGGGCCAGCCAAGGGGTAATAAGAAAGAATAAGAAATTAACTTGTTCCCAAAGCAATTGTATTAGGATTAAGGTTAGCCTAAACTCACCCTATGAATACAAGGCCCTTGGAAACACATTAAAGATCTTTTATTTTATTCCTTTTACCCTAAGTCGATCGGCCATAAACCCTTTTAGGGTTCATATTGCTGAATTCAAGAAAGCAATCAAACCGTGGGTTTCGTTTGTCAATCGGTAACTAGAACTAGCATTCGGGTAGTAGTGTGAACATGTAGTGTGGATTAATACCATAAAGGATACCTACTTTGGTATCTATACTTGTTTCGTGGGTTTTACAAGAACAAGGAGGTGTTCTTGAGTTCCATTCGATCACTCAAATCAATAACAAGATGTTAGTATGATTTTTATGTAGTTAATTAATGTACATCATATGCATCCCTTTGGGACTATACTCTGATGCGTTTTATATGATAATATAGGTTATTTAGGTAACAAATCCCAACAGTGGCATTACGAGCCATCGTATGTGTTTTAATTACATAAAAAAACATGTAAAATTGCTTAAAACGGTTATTTTTGCTTGTTTTCTTTGCTATCTTTTTGGACAGCCATTAGGGATTGTTTTTTTGTGATAAAACCCACTCTAATGAATCCCTAAAACCAGTAAAAGAAAACCTAGAAGCGGAATTTTACGTGTGCAACACGCTGTATTTTTTACTTGCTTTAAATTCATCGTTTTTTGGCTTATTTGTGTTTATTACTTGTTTAACTGATTACCATGATGAATACATGCATATTTATCATGGATTATAAGTCATACCTCTTGTTTATACATATATGCTAATGTGTTACATAATTGATATGCAAAAACTGATGAATGCGTATGATTTTTGCATGCTTGTTTGCTTATTTTATGTGTTAATTGCTTAACCTTTGTGCACTTGAAATTGATTTCCCGACACTATGAATGGAACTAGACTACTAATTTTTTTTGGGAGTCCACGACTCAGTAGGCTATAACTTTTTTGCTTAATGCTAAACTTGGGAAAGACTCCTTCCTAGTCTGACCGGTCCCTAAAGTCGGTTAAAATCTGAAAATTGTGTGCTATTTTTTCTATAGAGCTTTAGGGTATGCACAGGGTATGCACGTGCATACCTTGTGTAAATTTTTGTAAGGTAATTTGTTTTGTTAGTTTTAAAAGTAGCAAAGATATACAATGAAAATTTAAAAGTGCACACCCTTTAAATATATGAAAATTATCAGTGCATACCTAACTTAACTTACCAATTTTCAAAACAAAATAGAAAAAATAAGAACAAGCATCTTGTTAAGTTTCAGAAGTATGCAGCGGCTGTGTTGAAGAAGACAATGAGGTATGGTATTTAGAAGTAGGTCAGATAGTAAATTTTATCTTTTCTTATGGCCCAGTTCTACTGTAAAGTTTTGACATCCTTGAATTCACCATGACCATATCTATATTTTCACAACTAAATGCCCAATAAACCTTACACGTATGACTCGTTTTATCTCTCTTCTCATTGGATTATAATAACTTTTTATTTAGGATTAGGATAGTCAATAATAATATCTTTTACTTGAGTAAGTTTTCAAAATTCCTCAATACATGTTATCATATGTATAACACCCCAAAAACGGGTTTTAGGTATTTTATTACCAGAATGCCATTGCGTAAGTTTGACTAAGAATTTATAAGTTTGGATATATTACGTGATTGGTTAGTCAAACTATAAGTATAAATATCATGTAAATGGTTTTAGAAGTATTATGTGACCCAAGCATTAGAGAAAAGAACTTGAAGGACCTAAGTTGCTAAAATCCCAAACTAGTACTAGAACCATTTTGTTTTAGTACTAGAACCACCTTGTTCTAGGCTGCAGGACCATTCTTGCCACAATTTCAAACTTATATGTAGAGGCTGAAATTACTTTTATACCTTTGGGCTTAGATAAGTCTTATACTCCATAAATCTTACTCATAAAAACACGTGTCTATGTATGTATTTATGGAGGGAAGAGCTAGAAAACCGAAGGATGAAGAAATCATCATTTTTGATGATTTAAGATGAATTTTGAGATGTTGGTGATATATATATGATGCTACAAGCTTTCCTAAATAACCTCCATCAAAGGTATGAGTTTAATTCAAGTTAAGATTTCATGATCATGGTGGAAATTGGGGCTTTTATTTAAAAAGTATATAAATGAAGAAATTAGTCATGTTTATTTAAAAAGTTTGGTAAAGTTTTGGATAGATTATCTTGCGTTTTGGGTTGTTGATGTGTCATTGTGCGTAGGTATTATTTATTATCAAGTTTTACATTTATATTTTGCTGACATTACCTAAAAACAACATTAACAGGGAGTGTACCCGATCAGTTGTAGCTTCGTTGGTAAGTAGGGTGTCGATCACTAAGAGCGAGAATGTTAATTCCTAATTCTATCAGTATTTTATTCCTAACTTATTTAATTCTATTCTAACCCTAAATCTAATGCAGATGTGAAATTTTAACCTAAGAGACTGGCACGAGATTTTGGTTACTAAGGCAATGTAAAGGAGAATTAACACAGACAAGCAGATAGTCAGAATATAGAGAAGTGGTCAAGCCTATTATAGGGGGAACGTACTAACCATGAATAGTCAAATAAAATGTGGGTTTGTCTATAAGTGATATGATTTCTTATCTCGAAGGGGTATATCATTCCTAGATTTAGGCGGTACTTCTTCCTAAAACCTAGACACGCTAATTCTGTCACAATTAAACGCATCCGCATATAGCATATAACACCCGTGTTTTTCAGGTCATATTACGACTCCGTACTTTCGTCATTTTAAATTTCTTTTACTATTTACTCTAGACTTTATCTAAATCCGCATAGTTAGCCATTTAAATTGTAACAATTCACATTTTCACGTCTTTTTACGTCAATAAATATTCAACTATTTATTTTAAATTTATGCGTTCACTTTTAATTTCAACTGTTAAGTTAAATCGCGTAAACTACAAATCAACAATCAACATAAAACGACTTTAGACAAATATAATTTTACGTCAAATATGAGTTATATGACTATTGTAAATATAATTTATAAGACTACATAATTTATTTCGATAATTTTATGTAAACGCTCAAGTTTACCGGTTTAGCTCATATATGCATGTAATTTGCATTACCACCTTAGAATGTATATGGTTGCACATGCATAATAATTCAAAATACCCAAAAATTAAATATTCTCTCTTTTTCTAGTCATATTTCCGCCCCTATTGTTTCAAATAAGGAAGTTGCAACATTTTTGGTCCTATACATGATTATTTGAGGAAAATCTCTTTCATATGTTATCACGTGACATATTAAGCACTCACAAAAGTCTACCCACCATTTCTTTGGATGAGAATCACACGCCAAAAACAAATACCAATGCACAGTATTCTTTTTTAGCTAAAAATGCACTATACACAACAAAGGGGGATTATAACATAGCCTAAAGTTTATTTATTAAAGGAGACCATCACCTGGCCTTTCATTTATCATAAAAACAAATTTTTCATTCACTCCATTCTCTCTACTATACTCGACAGCAGAAAAAAAAAGAGAACATAAGAAGTGGTTCAAGTGGTTCTTTATGTATAATTGCTAGTAATATTCAAGAAAGTGTTAAAGAGTTTAGATAGTTGTCAAAATTTGGGGTTTGACTTAGGCTTTAGTGTTGTTGTTCTCACCATATCCTCTACACCAAGGTCTATTTCATTTTTATCTTACTTTCATTGTATTTTTTTTTCACTATAGATATAACCAAACTCATTTAGCAAGTGAAATCCACCACCTTCTTATTATTTTTTCAAGTTACAACAAAGGATAATTGGTTGGTATGGGGGAGCGGGGGGGGGGGGGGGGGATGAGGAGGGGGGCGAGAGGGGGGGGGGGGACTATATAAAGCTCAAGAAAAGGGGCAAGCAAACAAAATTTGGTTAATTATTTTGTGTATATCAAGGGTTTATTGTAGAAAGGGTTCTAGTTTGGTTGATTTTGGTTAAACATCTTGCTAAATCTCACCACTTATCTCTCACTAAGGTTTATATCTTTTTCTCATACTTTCATTATAAATATTCTTTGTTATGTACATTTTTATTTATGTAGTTATATCACCAATTAGTTAATTTTTATAAAAAGTCTACAAGAAATCAAGAACAAGACTTAACTATATATATATATATATATATATATACTTACAAGAGATGTAAAAATAAAATATGTACAAGATGGAACACTTAAAAATATTTATTTTGATATATTTCAAGTGCTAGTTAATTTAGTAAACTAGTTGTTAAATATATTGTTCATGAATTTGTTTATATAGTTTTGTAGTTTATTTTATGTTCTTGACATTTTTACTTGTGAAATGGAAGTGAAATAGATGACTATAAATTAGTGGACTTTATTTACAAAAAGATTGTCGTATTGTCAAACCTAGTGGACTTGTAGCATAAAAAGTGTAGTAAAAATAGTAAAGAAAAGTATATAAATACTTTTATTAAAAACAGTTGGTACATACTGTTTCGACACGATTTTCTAGGCACTCTATAAACGTAAAAATATGTTAGTTCATCTTCTCACGATTCCGTGCATATAAAGAACTCGAAAAACGGACATAAAACGAAGAAGTTATAGCCGATTTAAGTTTGACGAAAAACTAGTATTTTTGACAGCTTTGCAAAGTTTTCGGACTTTCTGTCCAGTTTACGGAAACGCATTTTTGACCCTTTTCGGGTCCGAGTCGGGAAATATTTATAAAAGAGAACTTGTAGATTATGATTTTCCGTTAAATCCTCGAGTTGGAACGACCCGTAACTCATTATAACGAAGGAGATACGCCCTTCTAAAGTCGGACCATTTTTCTGAAAAATTAATAAAGTTCCTGCACACATTTTTATCAAACATAGTTGCTGTTTGAAACATTAAATAGTGTTTACGAGTGTTTTCGGGTCCGTTTGGACTATAAAAACCTTAAGAAATAATAGTGTATAATATATATAATATTAATACGCGTTTTAAAACTTTATATATATTATTTACGAATTCAATTAAACTATATATTTTGACACTTTGTAAATAATAAAAATAGCAAAACGAGCGTAAGTGATTAAATTTAATTGTTGGACTAATAGACTATTTTCTACATGATCAAACACATATGTATATATATAAACATCGACATTAAATAACAAGGACAATATAGAAACAATATTTTACAGTGTAATTTATATACAATAACATAACATTTAATTACTCCATCCGTCCCCCCCCCCCTCCCCTAAACAAAAATTTATTTAAAAGTGTCACACTTTTGACTTTTTGAAGTCAAACTTTGCAACTATGATCTACCCTAATTATTTCTTTTTGTGTTATAATAATACTTGATGCAAAATAATATGAATATGATTGGGTTTTAACTTATTTACATGGATATAGTTTTCATAAGTAATATAAAACAAAAAAAAAATAAATATAAGATCAAAGTTGATGTAAAAAAGACTCTAAAAGTCAATAGTGGACCACTTATATAGGGACGATGGAGTACAACCTTAACTACACACATAGTTTATAACTAAACAAAAAGCTATTAGGTGGGAGAACTAAAACTTAATAAATGCATTAGTTGTAATTATTATTCCAGTATCCATTCTTATAGCGAATATTATCTAATTAGGGTTTGCATTCCGGCTAGTAGTGCCGACATAATATTGATTGAACACATCATGTCATATCACATCATCACTTGAGGTTGAGTTTATCGTCCCCATCTTTACTTTTACAAGTCCATTTATTAAATCTCATTGATGAGATCATGTTTGTTTTAACAAATGATCAAGTACATTTAATTCCAAATAATACGAGTTTGCCTAAGTAGCTAACACCCACAATGCCCGTCATCATGAACTGTATTTATTATGCATATATGTAATATGTTAATTTCATTATGTGGAGCGCGAATTGTTATGAATATTTCTATTTGTAATTAACACCCCTTCGCGGGCAAGTAAGCGCTTGCCTAGTGATTCCGGTTGATCAAACAGACGAACGCATATCATGTCGGATTCATCGAGAGTGTTACGGGTTGAACATCTACATATAGGGCACATATTTATATGTATTGAAACATACATTGTTGAGCTATACGTGTCATGACTTAATGCATACAAATAATTTTTGTGAAATTGTAGTTGCATAGTTTTTTTTTCTCAATTACTGGGAAATCTTGCTATCCACTTCGATTAAATTTATAAACCTATAAATTCACCAACTTTATTGTTTGACGTTTTAAAACATTTTTCACAGTACATAATGGCTGAGTGCTTACTTGATGTGCATTGGAGTCTAAATAATACAAGATTACTTTTCAAACGACATTTAGAGGTCGTTCTCTCATAACTGGTGCAATGGTATTATGAAGTAACGCTCCCGGAACATCATTTCCGCTGCGACCCATTTTGGGGGTGTTACAGATTGGTATCAGAGCTCTGGCTATAGAGAACTAGGTTGCATATTTTACCTAGACTATAACCGTTTTTAAACATTGCACCATACAAAAGTTTTTTCAAGGGACATACATATAGTACTGGTTTGCATCTAGTATACATGCTTCCATGTCATGCACCATTTTAGCATTAGTTGGTTATACTAAGTGCTTACATAGATTATATATGTGCTTACATTTCCTTACGTATATCTTAAATTTATATAAGAATTATTTATATAGATACTAGAACATTTCTCAAAACATTACGAATAACACAATGGTCCAAAAAACCTTACAAGACATTAACATAGCATCTCACAACATTTCATCTTCGGAGCACGACTTAGAGAACTAACTAATTCTTTTATTGATCCTCAAATTTTGAAGAATCATGCCTGTAACAAGACAAGGAACAAACGACGCCATGACTCCAGAATCCATTCAAGCTATGATCGATCGGGCAATCCAAAGAAACTCTACCCAAACTCAGGACGACGATAACCAAAATTTAGGAGGAGGAATCAGAAGGCCTGTGCAACCTGCACGTGTCTGTTCCTACCCCGACTTCATGAAATGCCAACCCTTAAATTTCAAAGTAACTGAAGGCATTGTGGGCTTGTCTCAATGGATCGAAAAGATGAAATCAGTATTCCACATTAGCGGTTGTGCCATTGAAAATCAAGTGAAGTTTGCTACCTGCACTCTGCTAGGTGTTGCACTAACCTGGTGGAATGGTCATGTGAGAACCTTAGGTCATGATGCTGCCTATGCTATGACTTGGGGGACTTTCAAGAAGAAATTGACGGACAAATATTGTCCAAATGGTGAAATCAAGAAACTTGAAATTGAACTGTGGAATCTTAAGGTCAGGGGAAACGATGTTGCAGCTTACACTCAGCGTTTCCAAGAACTAGCCTTGATGTGCACCAAATTTCTTGCTGATGAAACCGCAAAGATTGACAAGTATATCGGTGGACTTCCCGATAACATCCATGGAAATGTCATGTCTGCAAGACCCAAGACTCTTGATTTTGCTATCGAGTTGGCCAACGACTTGATGGATCAGAAACTCCGCACTTATGCGGAAAGGCAAGTTGAGAACAAGAGAAAATTCGATAACAACAACCAGAATCAACAACAACTTCTCAAGAAACAAAATGTGGTTCAAGCTTATGCTGTAGGGTCTGGAGAGAAGAAACCGTACGGAGGATCTAAACCTCTGTGCCCTAAGTGCAACTATCACCATGATGGAGAGTGTGCACCCAAGTGCACCAACTGCAAGAAAGTCGGTCATTTGACAAAGGATTGTTGGCGTCCCATTAATAATAACAACCAAAGAACTATCACTTGATATGAATGTGGGAATCAAGGGCACTACAGGAGTGATTGCCCGGTGTTGAAGAACCAAGGTACTAAAGCCCAAGGAATGGTGTATACCTTAGGAGGAGGAGAAACCAATCAAGACCTTGACAACACAGAGGATGATATCTCTGCTTAGACTTTATCCTTTTAGGAATTCTCGTTGTATTTTCTCCTAAATTCCCGTTGTACTGTACGAATGATTTCAAATTATTTATCAATTAATGTGTTGAGAAAATCTTGTCAAATTTTACTTCAATTTTCCATTCATTCATGCAAACCACTCTCTGAAGCATTATAACTTTATGAAACATTTCACCTTCACACACATTTTACCATCGTTCACGAATTATTTCACCAACATTTTATAAACCACCTTACAAACATTTCACCATCACTTTACGAACTACCACATTATTTATTCACAAAATAATAAACCACATTGTTTTCATCATATAAACTATTATATCGTACTATTTTGACGAAAATGAACATCGCATCGTTAATCCTCAAATATATATAGCCTGATCAACTATGTATAATTCAGGGAGGACCATGCCATGTTGAGAGTAGTCACCCTAAAACTTTTGACAAAATCAATTTTCTACTTACATCCTTGAAAAGAAAAGTTTTGTGTGCGTACTCATAAAACGCGTTTACTTCGGGAAATCGAATTAGTAACCATGGCAACTAAGTAAACTCTTACACCATCTCACTAAAAAGCCGACATCATCTTATGCCAAATCTTAAGCGGAAAAGTCAAGGACGCATCGTTAGTCATCTTAGGACAATCCGCCGGCAAGGTTAACCATCATCAAGAAATTGAAACCCACACCTCTTCATCAACACTATTCCGAAAGACAACTCGAACTGAATTGCAGGACGCAATTCTTTTAACACGGGGAGACTGTAACAATTCACATTTTCACGTCTTTTTACGTCAATAAATATTCAACTATTTATTTTAAATTTATGCGTTCACTTTTAATTTCAACTGTTAAGTTAAATCGCGTAAACTACAAATCAACAATCAACATAAAACGACTTTAGACAAATATAATTTTACGTCATATATGAGTTATATGACTATTGTAAATATAATTTATAAGACTACATAATTTATTTCGATAATTTTATGTAAACGCTCAAGTTTACCGGTTTAGCTCATGCATGCATGTAATTTGCATTACCACCTTAGAATGTATATGGTTGCACATGCATAATAATTCAAAATACCCAAAAATTAAATATTCTCTCTTTTTAAGGTCAATTTCCGCCCCTATTGTTTCAAATAAGGAAGTTGCAACATTTTTGGTCCTATACATGATTATTTGAGGAAAATCTCTTTCATATGTTATCACGTGACATATTAAGCACTCACAAAAGTCTACCCACCATTTCTTTGGATGAGAATCACACGCCAAAAACAAATACCAATACACAGTATTCTTTTTTTAGATAAAAATGCACTATACACAACAAAGGGGGATTATAACATAGCCTAAAGTTTATTTATTAAAGGAGACAATCACCTGGCCTTTCATTTATCATAAAAACAAATTTTTCATTCACTCCATTCTCTCTACTATACTCGACAGGAGAGAAAAAAAAAAGAAAAAAAAGAGAGAACATAAGAAGTGGTTCTTTATGTATAATTGCTAGTAATATTCAAGAAAGTGATTAAAGAGTTAAGATCGTGTGTCAAAAATTGGGGTTTGACTTAGGCTTTAGTGTTGTTCTCACCATATCATCTACACCAAGGTCCATTTCATTTTTATCTTACTTTCATTGTATTTATTTTCATATATATACAACTCATTTAGCAAGTGAAATCACCACCTAGCTTTTATTTTAACAAGTTACAACAAGAAACAAGTTTTATACATAATCAAACAAATATATACATATGATAAAAATATGTTACAAAGATGTTAGGTCTATGAAAAATATTCATTTTGATATATTACAAGCGTTGGATAATTTATATAACTAGTTGTTGATTATTGTTGTGTAAATTGGTTTATATGAGTCATTGGTTATTTATACTTATGTGTTCTTGACATTTGGGTTAATGAATTAGAAAAAGGACAAAAAATATATGGACTTTTATAATTTTATACATGTTATTGTATAGACAAATTTTAGAGAACTGTAGTAATTAAAACATTTAACAATTCCATAAATCAAATATATATATAAAATATATAACATATATATATATATATATATATATATATATATATATATATATATATATATATATATAGTTTCGAACAGTTTGTATAAACTGTTTTAGCACGATTTTCTAGGCAAGATATAAAACATTGATATTATATAGATACGATCCTAACATAACGATTCCGTCATATAAAAAACTCCGAAAACGGACCAATAACGAAGAATTTATTATAGCCGATTTAAGTTTGAACGAAAAACTAGTACTTATTAAACAGCGTTTGTCAAGTTTTCGGACTTTCTGTCCAGTTTACGGAAACGCATTTTTGACCCTTTTCGTGGTCCGAGATCGAGAAAATAATTTATAAATAGAACTGTATATTATGATTTTCCGTTAATCCTCGAGATGGAAGACCTGTAACTCATTATAACGAAGGAGATACGCCCTCTTAAAGTCGGACCATTTTTCTAAAAAATTAATAAAAATTCCTGCACCTATTTTATAAATAATAGTTTGTTTGAATAGTGAATTAGTGTTTTCGGGTCGTTTGGACTAATAGACAACCTTATAAGAAATAATAGTGTACAATCTGAATAATATAATAACGCGTTTTAAAAAACATTATATATATTATTTAACAGAATTCAATTAAACTATATATGAACAACTATTTGTAAATAATAAAAATAGCAAAACGAGCGTAAGTGATTAAATTTAATTGTTGGACTAATAGACTATTTTCTACATGATCAAACACACACACACACACACATATATATATATATATATAAACATCGACATTAAATAACAAGGACAATATAGAAAACTATTTTTACAAGTGTATTTATATACAATAACATAGACATTTAATTACAAACTTAACTTACACACTTAGTTTATAAACTAAACAAAAACTATTAGGTGGTGATCTAACTTAATAAATGCATTGTTGTATTATTATTCCAGTATACATTCTTATACGACCTATATCTAATTAGGTTGCATTCCGGCTAGTTGTGCCGACATATATTGATTGATCACTCATTCATTCACATCATCACTTGAGGTGAGTTTATAGTCCCCATCTTTTACTTTTCAATCATTTATTAAATCTCGGGGATGAGATCATGTTTGTTTTACAAAATGGATGCAAGTACATTTAAATTCAAATATTACGAGTTTGCCTAAGTAGCTATAACCACAATGCCCTTCATCATGAACTGTTAATTGCATGGATGTAATTGTTAATTGCATTATGTGAGCGCGAATGTTATGAATAGATCTATTTGGGATTAACATCCCCGTTCGGGCAAGTAGCGCTTGCTAGTTTACCGGTTGACCGGAAACGACGAACGTATACCATTTGGATTCATGGATGTTACGGGTTGAACATCTACATTGGGCAAAGTCATTTATGTGTATTTGAAATACATACATTGTTTAGCTTCGGTGTCATAAGCTTAGTGTATTTCGTAATACATTTTTGTGATATTGTAATTGCTACTCTATTACAGGGAAATCTTGCTATCCACTTCATTAAATTTATAAACCTATAAATTCACCAATATTATTGTTGACGTTTTAAAACATGTTTCTCAGGTACATAAGTGTTAGGTGCTTACTTGATGTGCATTGGAGTCCAAATAATACAAGATTACTTTTCAAACGATACTTAGAGGTCGTTCTCTCATAACTGGTGCAATGGTATTATGAAGTAACGCTCCCGGAACATCATTTCCGCTGCGACCCATTTTGGGGGTGTTACAGATTGGTATCAGAGCCAAGGTTATAGAGAACTAGGTTGCATACTTTACCTAGACTATAACCGTTTTAAAGTTGATAGATATGTCGGTGGCTTGCCCGACACGATCCATGACAGTGTGATGGCAACTAAGCCAAAAACTATGCAGGATGCCATTTAATTCGCCACTGAACTCATGGACAAGAAGATCAACACTTGGGCTGAACATCAGGATTGACAACAAAAGGTAAAGTTGATGACACCGCAAGAACAACCAAATCAGCAACAAAACAAAGAGACAAAACAATGGAAGAGCTGATGCTGCAGGAAATGGTGACAGGATACAACGAATGGCCTAGACATCTGTGGTCCTAAATTGTAACTATCTCCACGACGGTCCTTGTGCTCCGAAGGCCATAATGGCAAATCCGATTGGTCATTTATCTCGTGACTTAGGATCCCCGGCCTAATTTCAACACCTGGGCTAATAGAGGGCAATGGTTGTTTTGAAATGTGGTGTCAGGGCATTTCAAGAAGGTTTGTCCAAAAACTGAAGAACATCAAACAACGGGTAATGGGTTGGAATTACCTGGCTGCAGCAAAGGTGTATGTAGTGGGTAATGCAGGGGCAAACCCGGACAACAATGTCATCACGGGTACGTTTCTCTTAAACAACCGCTATGCATCTATTTTATTTGATACCGGTGCCGATAGGAGTTTTGTATCTACTGCATTTAGCTCCCGAATTGTTATCACTCCAACTGCATTAGATCATGATTACAATGTCGAACTAGCCGAAGGCGCGAATTGTTGGATTAACACAATATTATTGAGGTTGACATTAAACTTCTTAAATCATCCTTTCAACATAGATCTAATACCCGTAGAAATCGGTAGTTTTGATGTGATAATTGGTATGGATTGGTTGGCAAAGTACCATGCCGTTATTGTCTATGCAAAGAAGATCGTTCGTATTCCTTTTGGAGATGAAACTTTAATCGTTTGAGGTGACGGAAGCAGCAATGAACACGGGACTCGATTAAACATCATCTCGTGTACTAAGGCTCAAGAGTATTTAACGAAGGGATGTCACGTATTCTTAGCAAATATCACCGCAACCAAAGACGAAGACAAGTCAAAGGGGAAACGACTTGAAGACTTGCCAGTTGTTCAAGAATTTCCTAAAGTTTTCCTGAGGACTCCTTTCTTCGGGTATACCACCCACTCGACAAGTGGAATTTCAAATCGATTTGATACCTGGTGTTGCACCTGTAGTACGGGCACCATATAGATTAGCACCATCCAAAATGAAGGAACTAGCGGAGCAACTACAGGAACTTACAGACAAAGGCTTCATAAGACCAAGTTCTTACCCTGGGTAGCTCCGGTTCTGTTGTTAAGAGAAAGATGGGTCTTTCCGGATGTGCAGTAGATTACAGGGAAGTTGAACAAACTGGACAGTGAAGGAACCGCTACCCTCCCAAGGATCGATTGACCTATTTCGACCAGCTGCAAGGGTCGAGTATTTATTCAAAGATCGATCTGACGTCATGGTATCACCAGTTGAGAGTTCGAGAAGAAGGCATTCCCAATACTGCATTTAGGACTCGATACGGTCACTATGAATTCCAAGTCATGCCTTTTGGTTTGACTATATGCACCGGCCGTGTTCATGGACCTTAGGAACGGGTGTGTTAAACCGTATTGGACAAGTTTGTAATTGTCTTCATCGAGACTTTTTGATATACTCAAATGTAAGAAGGAACCTATGGAGACCCCTTAGGCAGATCTTGAAATTGCTTAAGAAGGAAGAATTGTACGCCAAGTTCTCCAAGTGTGAATTCTGGATCTCCAGAGTATAATTCCTCGGTCACGTGATTGACTGTCGAGGTATTCACGTTGACCCTGCCAAGATTGAATCTATCAAAGATTGGGCGTCTCCTAAAACACCAACAGAGATTCGCAATTTTTGGGCCTTGCCGGTATTATAGAAGATTATCGAAGGTGTTTTCAAAGGTCGCCAAAGTCATTGACAAACTAACCAGGAAAAGGTGTCAAATTTGATTGGGGCGGATATCAGAAGCAATTTATTCAAACTGTTAAAGCAGAAGTTGTGCACTGCACCAATCCTGGCATTCCTGAGGGAAGCCTGATTTCATCGCATACTGCGAATGCTTCAAGGGATAGGTTGGGCGCTGTGTTGATGCAAAGAGAAAAATGGTGATTTCTTATGCATCACGCCAGGTAAAAATTTCATGAAAGGAACTATAGATCATTATTTTTAGATTTGGGGCAAGAGTGTTTGCTCTAAAGGATTTGGAGGCACTATCTGTTCGGTACCAAGTGCTCTGTGTCATAATCACAAGAGTTTACAAAACACATTCTGGATCAGAAGGAATTATATTTTGCCCACAGGTATATCCGTCGGTTTCCAGGTCGGAAATTTTTGAACATGATTTACAAGGAATGTTTCTATTATTATAAACAACATATCGGTTACATTGTTTACCAGGACAAACTTTTACTCGAGTAATGCATTACATTATATATAAGGGGTTCTAATGAACCATAGTGTCCTTCGGTTTATACATAAACAAATATCTAAACTATAACTAACTTCTATCTTCCAATAACAGAATAAGGTTATTAACTATCTAACGTACATGTTGTGGTACTTTGTCTTTCGTTATTTAACATATTGCTATCGAGACCAATTGAGTTGTCAACAAGGATTATGCAATTAACGTTCAACATTTCCCCACTAATTGTTTATGTCTTGTTCTTCGATCTTCGTGCTTATTCTTCGCGTTCTCTTCTCTTTCTTGTGTCGATCTTCACTTATGGACCGTTACCACAAGAAGTTTCTCTGCTAACAGCATTATATTCTAAAGCGTCGCTCATTGTTGGTGTTATATTTGTGTCGTTCTAAAAGTTTTCCACAAAATTCTCCCTAGAACCTTTTCTTTGTCCAATTGTTCTTTTAACTTAACTCATTACTTCTGTGCACTTTCTATTCAACAGTCATCCCTTCTTGCGCATTGTGGTATTTTACATGAGAGTCCCACGCTTATTCTACAACCACTTCTTCTTTGGCCCTTTTACCCTGTAGGGATCCTCTCTGCTTACTCATTTGTAACTTGCAACCATTTCAATGAACCTTTTGTAGCATCTTTAAATGCTTCCTCTTCACTCTTCTGTAGGCCTAGTAACACAACAACTTTCTTTTATTCCTTTGCTTTATTTTGATCAGTTTCAACAATCAAAGTCTTCAAATCTCTTTTTCCTTCAGAATAGTTTGAACCAACAATACCTTGCGTGTCCTTTAATCTTTTCTGATAAAGTTGAATCGAATTCATTGTAATCTGTGTATCCCTTCGCATCTGATACCTGTTTTGCACAGGTATATTCGTGGTTTCCAGGATCGAAATTATGAACAAGATTACAAGAATGATTCTATTTATTCTAAAACATATCGGTTACATGTTTTCAGGAAACTACTTTACATCGAGTACATGCATACATATATATAGGGTTCTAATGAACCATCGTGTCCCTTCGGTTTATACATAACCAACTAACTTCTAACTACCAATAACCGAATAACGGTTATTAACTATCTAACGTACATGTTTGGTACTTTGTCTTTCATTATTTACATATTGTACCGAGCCAATGAGTTTTATTGTATCGATAGATGTTTTGTTTGTAAGTATACGAACTTGTATATGCCTGAAAGTGTAACCATATCGTAAAAGCAAAAGAAAACGATTATGTCCATGGGAAAGTAGTGGGTAATTTCCCACAAATTTCCCACCAAGTTGATAAATCCGTGGGAAATACGTGTGTAAATACCAACACATTTCCCACAAAAATATCGTCTTTATGTTTCCGCCTACTTACACATTCCCACGTTACGTAGTATGTATATATATGTGTTTTTAGTTTCATATTATATGTGTTTGTTTATTAACGTTACTATTCATGTGAGTATCGCAAGTGTACGTGTTGGTTTAGGTATAACAAATCATTACGTACGTATGAATATTAGACACGTGTTGTGTTTAAAATGGCCATTTATGACATTCATTGTATGATAGTTGTTTGTTGTAAGTCTACAAACTTGTATACGAACTAAAAGTTGTAAACCATATCGTAAAAGGCAAATGGAATAATGATTAAGGTCATAGGAAAGTAGTGGGTAATTTCCCAAAGTTTTCCCACCAGTTGATAAATCCCGTGTGAAATATATGTGAAAATACCACATAATTTCCCACAAAAATATCGTCTTTACGTTTCTGACTACTTACACATTCCAGTTCTTTAGTTGTCTCTATACTGTCGTTTTTTAGTTTCATATTATACGTGTTTTTTTATTACGTAACTATTCATGTAAGTATCGCAAGTGTACCTGTTGGTTTAGGTATAACAAATCATTACGTATGAATGAATATCTATACGTGTGTGTTCCACATGGTCGTTTATGACATTCATTGTATCGATAGATGATTTGTTTGTAAGCTATAGGGAAATTGTATATGACATGACAGTAGAAGTTTTGTAAACCATATCGTAATTTTAAAAGCAAAGAAAACGATTATGTCCTGTTGGAATGTTTGGTTCGCTGTGTAGATGCAAAATAGAAAAGTGCTTTTCTATGCACGCCAGTTAAAAAATCATGAAAAGAAAAAATACGATCAATGATTTAGAACTTGGGGGCAGTAGTGTTTGCTCTAAAGATTTCGAAGGCACTATTTGTACGGAACCAGTGACGGTGTCATTGATCACAAGGTTTACAACACATATCTTGATCAGAGGAATTAATATGAGGCAACGTTCGACTGGTTAGTGTTTCTGAGTGAGTGATTACGATTGCGAAAATTCTGTTATCACCTAGGGAAGGCGATGTTTTTGCTGACTGCTCTGAGCAGGAAGGAAACGAGGAACACTAAGGTTTTCGAGCCTTAGTGATGACTATTGGCTTGGAATCTTCTAACAAATATTGAAAGTCAGACTGAAGCACGAAAGCCGGAGAAACATCAAGAAAGAGGATGTTGGAGGTATATTGGTTGAGAATTCAAAAGATCCGGAGAAACTTAGAATAGAAAAGTTGGAACCACGTACGGATGGAACTATGTGCTTAAATGGCAGAAGTTGGTATACATGTATATAGCGACTTATAGGACTATGATCATGCCACGAGTCCCACAGTCTAATACTTCTATTCATCCGGGTTACTGACAGACTGTACCAGGATTATGAAGAAAACTATACTAGTGGGCCCAATATGAAAGGCCAACATCGCACCTATGTTAGCAAATGTAGACTGTGCTAAGGTCAAGGTGCTCGAACATCAGCGGACATCGGGTTTTTGTTTAGGGCGCCCGAGATACCTCAATGGAAGTGGGGAACAACATCACCGATGATTTTGTCATGAAGCTTCTAAGTCGTCACAAGGTTATGAAACTATTTGGTGTGTCGTTACCGACTTACAATGTCTGCCATTTTTATGCCAATGAAGGAAACAGATCCCTATGGATAAACTAGACAAGAATGTACCTAAGGAATGGTAGTCACGAAGCATGAAATACCCTGTCTCAATTATCTGGTAATCGTGACACTCAGTTCGCATAAAATTTCTGGAGTCACTTCAGAAGGCTTTGGTACAAGTTTGGATATGAGTTTGCATATCATCGCAAACGTAGGACAAAGCTGAGAGAACCATCTCCAAACTCTCAAGGGATATGTAAGTGCTTGCGTAATCACTTTGGAAATGGTTGTGGTTTTAAACATTTACATCTGGTCGAGTTTTCATACAATAACAGTTATCATGCCAGCATTAGGTGCACCGTTTGAAGCACTTTATTTGTCGAAAGTTGTGTTCACCATTGTTGTTGGGCCTGAGGTTGGACAAGTTCTAACTCACTGGTCCAGACATGTGCAAGAAACAAACCGGGAGGTTCATCTAGATTAACAAAGGATTCAAAACCGCTCGCGATCGAAAAAGAGCTACGTTGATTTTAAGCATAAACGATGGAGTTTCAAGTTAGAGTAAAGTTATGCTCTAAGGTTTCACCTTGGAAGGGGTTGTACATTTTTGGAAAACTGGGGAGTTAAACCACCGATAACGTGGACCTTTCAAAGTGTTGAAAAGGTTTGGGGGGAGCCGTTGCTTACAAGCTTCGATGCTTCTCAAGAAGCTGAACAGGGTCCCAATACGTTCATCGATTCTACTTGAGAATGTCTATTCTGATGATCATTAGAATCGTTCCGTGGAAAGGATCCAAGGGATTACAAGCTTCATTTTGTTGACAGAGCTGATAGAAATCATGGTAATCGCGAAGTCAAACAATTAAGGCACCGAGTCCTAATTGTCAAGGTTCGATGGAACTCTAGGCGGGGCCCTGAGTTTACGTGGGAATGTGAAGATCAATTCAGGAAGAAATATTCACACCTCTTCACCAAGACCGGCTACCAACATTAAGTTCGTGTCCATAAGCCTTGAGGACATAGCCTCACTTAAGGGGGGAAGACTATTACACTCGTGTGTTTTTTGTCATTGGTACGAACATTTATGTTATCCACCTATTTATTTTTCGGGTTTTATACGCGTTTGCTTTAAATCGTAACCGTTAAGTGAAATCGCGTAAACTAAAAATGATCATTCAATGTAAACGGGCATTAAACGATTAAATGTTTACATCAAGAAAGTGTTATATGATTATTTAGAGGATAATTATTAACATTGCACATTTTATTTTTATTGGTTACGTTAAGTGGTTACGTTTCACGATAAAGTACGTTTAGGCCTTCCCGGAAACACGTTAACTTATCTACGCTTCATCAAATACCCAAAATTTGTACCCAATACTTAAAGTTTATTTAAAACTTCAAGTATTTATCACTTTATTCATATTCTTATTGAAGGAATTCAAATCAAACCCTACAATGTACAAGTTATACATTGTATTTAATCTATACTACATTTATCCTCAAAATAATACATTTATACACCAAATAAAGATCAAAGATATTTTCTAATCCCCCTCCTAGCATATGAACGTGTATATGTATGTATACTAAGCCTAGATAAGACCAAGAAGCTTCACAAATATCTTCATACATGCATCTTGCATCCACTTGAACCATGACTAGCCAAGTCTTATCCAAGATAAGCTCCAACCTTCCTCCTAAGTCTTCTAATCCTTGCCACCTTGCATGGCTTCAACTAGACACCATAATATCTCATAATATCTACCAAGTAGTATAAATAGGCATGCAAGGGTCATAGAAAACTCACACAAGACATTTCTTTACAAGAAAATCACAAAATCAATCTCTTTGTCTCTCTTGCTAACCCACGGCTCAAAATCATTATTTTGAGCAATCCATTGCTTGATTTTCTATCATCATACAAGCATTCTCATATCATATATAAGGTATTCTAAGAAGGTTTCAAGGCTTGGTTAACCATTTGCAAGAAAGGAAGCAAGAAAAGGAAGCTAGGGTTTACTTGGGAAAAATTAGGGTTTCATCTTATATTTACTAGCTAAGGGTTTAAATCACAAGGGTGTGATTGTTATTCTTGCCTCTACTCATCCACACAAGGTTATTTAAAAGCTTAATCATTTCATAACTAAGATTTTATGTGTTCATATGCTCTATTTAGCTAAATCACCATTTAGGATACTTTTGAATATGTGAAGGGATTTTTAACCTTATGATCAATGTATGTGAATTATTACATGTTATATGGATGCTAATATGATGTTAAATGCATGTATATGTGTTTTAACATGTTTGTTAAGTTATCTGAACTGTATATGAACAAATTAGGGTTTCAATGTTAACTTAATAAGTTACAAGTGAAAATGGTGTAAATAACATGTTAATCTTGTATTCATGGACACTCTTGGACAAAACATGACCTAATGGACCTAATATATGTAAGACATAAGATATAAGTGTTGTAAAGTAGTAGTAACAAGGTGTTGAAGCTTAATGGTACAAAAATCAAGCTTAAAACATGTTTTAATCACAACCTTTAAAAGTTTCTGTTTTGGTCCGAATTTTTTAACAGCCATATTAGGTTTAATAACGATAGTACCATCCTCATAAGGATTCAAAATGATAAGAAACTCGAAATGGATTTATAACCGAAGAAGATACGTAGTTACGAGTTTACGACGGTAAATACCTTTATAAAACAAATTTTATAAAACAGTTATATCATGCAGGAAACTTATACTTGGAACATCAATAATATCGATAAACTTTCAATTTCGAGAATGTGTTCGGAAAGAATTGCTTAAAATGGAGCTATACGAAATATGATACGACATTAGGGGGTTTGCGTTACATTTGTTATAATATGTAATGACCAAGAACAAACATCTTCACAACAGAATCTCAGAAACTTAAAAATGCAATATTATGATCACTCGTCTTAATACGAAAGCATGGGCGTAAGAAACGCGTGATAGAAAAAGATTAAACGACAAAGTCATGTCTTTTGCTTAAAGGCCGGTAATAATACGTGTTCTATTTATAATACGACTTTCACTATAACGTTAGATGGTGATATAGCGATAGATAGATATATATGTTACTTAGTTATCAAAGTGCTATATTACTAGGAAATTTCATAATGAGGCCTCTTCGTTAGGCGTATTGTCGAAGCTGTTGGATTTTCGATTTAAAAGTGTCCTAGCTTCATCCGTACGTCTCATGTCATGACCTCTTTAAATGTATGGATAGCCGAACGATAGTACTGATGATAACTATATGGATAGTATATAAGTATTTGTATAGGGGGGGGAAAACAACGTACATGCATACTGATCTCGACCCTATAATATCTAGGTTGCTTTCGGGTCGTTCGGTGATGCGTTTTTATTTGGGATATTTTATTATCAATTTACTCACTCAAGGTGAGTTCATAGCCCCATGTTTTACAATTATTGATTTACAAGTTTTGGGGTGAGAAACATATGCATGTTTTACAATTGGACGCAAGTGGACATTTTATCATGATTACGTTTTTTTGCTAAGTAGCGATTAACCCACTATGCCAATGATCATAATACTGTCAATTACTGGGAATGTGAGCGCGAATGATCTATAGATAGATTATTTAGGATTGACCTCCGTTCGGGTGTCTAGCTATCACTCGAGAACACGAACGTATATTATGTCGGATTTTGGGTGTTACGGGTTGAACATCATTCACGGCAATGTAGGCAATATTTTATATATTCGTTATTCATTTTGTCGAGCTTCGGTTGTCATGGAGCTTATGGAAACGAATTTACATTTTGTGATATCTGCATCTGTTGCATATATCTGGGGAAGTCTTGCGGTCCTGCTTTATACCTTTACATACAACTATGAAATATCACCAACTTTTTGTTGACGTTTTAGAAATGCAATGTTTTTTAGGAGTCATTAGGGCACGGGGTGCAAACGGGATACATTGTTGGTTTTGTTTTGGCATGTCCTTGCATTAATGATTTAAGTCGCACTACATCTTTGTATCAATCTGGTTATGGGCTGGAAAATCGTTTGTAATATATAACAAGTAAACCAAAAGTGAAGCTTCGGCTTTTGTAAACATTTTGTTAAATCCAATGTATCAGTATTAAAATGACTTTTAAATGTCGTTCAATATATATCTTGTGCTAGTGATCTGAGAAGTAACACACCTCGGATCCTTATTCTGCTGCGACTCAATTTAGGGGTGTTACAGATTGGTATCAAGAGCCAAGGTTATAGAGAACCAGGTCAAATGTTTTCGCTGGACTATAACATTTTCAACCATTGCATCATATAAAGGGGTTTTCACGGATCCTCCCCCCCCCCCCCTTACACTAAACTATGCTAATTGTCGGTTAGGCTAGATGCATTGCATGATTGATATTCTGATTGATATACATGTTTATGTTATAAATGTCATACTATAAGAGTATTATATTAAATTATAATATAAGTTATGTTGGAGTTTCAGATATGGTTATGTCAGATTCGGAAGATTCCACGGTCACCTACACGGCAGTGTCCAGTCATTTGAGTATGGTTTGAATTGGTTCACCAAGAGTCGTATGACCAACCATCCTTATGCCAGTGGACACCCCCATATGCTTACATAATGGCTGCTTATCAGGTTCCACCATTGCCTGACTACATACTTGGCCCCGAGGAGCCGCAGTCGCCACCCCCACTGGACTTTGTTCCTGAGCCGATGTACCCTGAGTACATACCACATGAGGATGAGATACTCTCGGCCGAGGAGCAGCCACTACCTGTTGCTGCCTCACCCACTGCAGATTCACTAGGATATGTTCCTGAGTCTGATCCGAGGCAGGACGATTGAGGATCGAGGAGGATTCCCGCTGAATCACCTACTGTAGGGATGATGCTGATGATGATGATGAGGAGGAGGAGGAGGAGGAGCACCCAGCTCTGGCCGACTCTGTCCCACCTGTACACCGTATGACTGCCAGGATATCTATCCGGGATTGAGCCCATCCATATCATTCCTTCCTAGGGAGACGGTCGAGAGACTTCTTGCCTTAACCACCCCACCACCATCACCACTTACTCCACTATCATCTTCTTTACCACATATACCATCTCCCCTATTTCCAGCATCACCACCTGCTAGTTCCTATTCGTCCGTTGGGCTATCGGGCTGCTATGATTCGGCTGAGAGCCAGAGACACCTTACACTTCCTCCATCCATTACCAACTACCTACTTCATCACCACCTTTGCAGTTACAATCTTCTGACCATAGGACAAACATGCCCGAGATTACACTACCACCTCGGAAGAGGTTGGGTATTGACCTTGGTCTTAGGTATGAGATTAGAGAGAGTTCAGCTACAGTTGCCACTAGACCGATTGGAGGTCGTAGGGAATACTATGGGTTTGTCGGTACTTTGGGATACGAGATCAGCGACAGAAGTGATGAGTTCCGCTATGGTATTAGAGATATTTGGGGTAGACCCGAGAGAGGCTGGTGAGGATTGTAAGCTCGATGACCATCTTGAAGGGGTCAATTTCTAGGGAGATGGGCTATACTGCATCCAGGGTGTTGGACACAATAGGAATATCTATGATGTGATAGAGGATACTCAGGACAGGCAGACCCAGATATATCAGAGTGTTAAGACATTGTTTGATGATAGTCAATACCACTATAAGACTGCACGACTACTAGATAGAGGGCTTGTTTCCGAGAGGCATGGGGACGCTCCATAAAGGTTAGCTATATGACACATTCAGAGATTATTTTTTGGGGGGGCAATTTTTTTAAAAAGTTTGTAGTGATCAGGCCAAAGCAGGCAGTGATTTCATCAATTGCAGGCAGCTGCCCGTAGGAGTCAGGTTGTGACTTAAAAGATGCTACAAGCAGGAACCACCCAAAGAGACACGGTCAGTTGACTAAGGCATTACAAGTTGCTGAAAGGAACAGACTCAGATGGTCGAGTTTCAAAGCAGCCATGGACCGCAAAAAGGTCCGGCAAGCCTGATGCACCAGGCTGGCGCTAGTAGAGCTAGTTCCTTGATTTGTTTTGTTGTAGCTCATGCTCTGCCAGACCTATGTTAAGTATATGGGTTATTCCAGCTAGCAGAATGTATAGATCTTTTGTTTTGTTTAGCTACTAGTATAGTCTTTTGTTCAGGTTTTACCTATCTTGTACAGCATACTTAAGTGTTTAGGGTAATCCCGGCTAGTAAGGAGAGACTGAGAGAGCGAGAGAGCGAGAGAGAGCCTTGTATAGTGTATGTGATGTACTTCGTTGATATCTGAGAGATCGACATGTATGTTTTTCAAAGATATATAAGAATATGGGACGGATTACGTTATCTATGAAATCGAATTATTTAGAAAATGAATGTCGTTTGGTTCATACCATGGTTTAATTTCAATAAACAGTTGTACATTTTCAACTGTGTGATGTGATCTGTTTTAATTTATGTGTATATGTTATGTCATAGATAGGATTTTATGAAATCTAACGAGTATTATGTTTTCTTGTGATTTAAAGAATGGCACCAAAGGAGATGGACCAGAGGTAAAACCCAGGAGCAACACACAACACAGTCACAGACACTGTATACTACTACATCTGTCACCAATGGCCCAACTTTAGGCAATTGATTAACGAAGGCTGTTACTGCCTGCAACTGGCAGCACTGTGATGCAACCAGGAAGGCGATGATGCCCATACTTCAGGAACGTGGGTGCCAGAAGGGTGTGAAGTTGCTCGTGAATGCACCTACCTGGGACTTCCCTAAATGCCACCCTTTGAACTTCAAGGTTTACTGAGGAAGTTGTTGGACTCACTTAGTCGGTTGACGTATATAGATGGAGTCTGTTTACAGCATAAGCAAATGTACATTAGCATGCCACGGTCAAATTTGCTACGTTATGGTACCCTCGCAAGGAAGCTGCTCTTACATGGTGGAACTCCTATGTTACGACACTTACTCCTGAAGTGCCCGATGCAATGCTGGAGGACACTGAAAAAGATGATGAAATGACAAATACTGCCAGGGGCGAAATTAGAAGTGGAGTTTGAAATGTCGGATTTAGAGGTGAAGGGTACCGATGTGGTAAACCTATAGCCAACATATCAAGAACTGGCATTAATGTTTGCGATCGGATGTTCTGGAGAGAATAGACAATTGAGAAGATATATCGGTGGCTTCGCCGCCATGATCATGGCAGTGTGGATGGCAACTATGCAAAAAGCTATGCAGTATTGCCATTGAGTTCGCCACTGAAATCATTGGACAAGAAGATCAACACTTGGGTTGACCGTAGGCTGACAAATAAGCAAAATAAGTTCTGATGACCCGCCAGGATACAACCAGCCACTCTCGCATCACACCCCCCCCGAGAAAACATACGTGAAGGGCTTATGATCAGGAACATGGTCCAGGTCGACCCCACGAAGCTACGGGCCCACGACCTTTGAGTACCACATTTACCTACTTACACATGAAGGTCCCCATTGTGCTCCCAAATGCCCCCAACCGGTGGCAACACCGACTTTAGTCATTTACTCTCGTGACCTGCAGATCCCCCTTAATAGTCAACACTCGGGACTAAACAGATGGGGCACGTTTGTTTGAATGTGGTTCTCAGGGCTATCAAGAAGGATTGTCCAAAAATTGAAAGAATCAACAAATAACGGGGTAATCGGCTCTTTTTTATTTTTGCATTTTTTTGTTTTGTTTTTTTAACTCTTTTTTATTATTCGTGGGGGTGAAAGCAAGGCGCAGGCAAAGGTGTATTGCCAGTGGGCATATGCAGGGGCAACCGGAACAATAAATGTTGTCACGGGTAATTTCTCTTAACAACCGCTATGCATACTCTATTTTATTTTGATTACCGGTGGCCGATAGGAGTTTTGTATCTACTACTTTAGCTTCCCGAATTGTCTATCACTCCAACTGCATTAGATCGATGATTACAACGTCGAGCTAGCCGTCGGTGGCGAAATTGTTGGGTTAAACATATTATTGGGGTTGTACGTTAAACTCTTAAGATCATCTCTTCAACATAGATCTATACCTTAGAAATGGTAGTTTTGACGTGGGATAATTTGTATGAATTGGTTACGCGAGAAGTTCTACCATGCCGTTATTGTTCTGTCACAGAAGATCGTTCGTATTCCTTTGGAGATGAAACTATTAATCGTCGAGTGTGACGAAGCAGCAAATGAACACGGGAATCGATTACAAACATCATCTCGTGTACTAAGGCTTCAAAGGAGTATTTAACGCACGGGATGTCACGTATTCCTTAGAATTATCACCGCCAACCAAAAGATAATGAGACACAGTCAAAGGGGGGAAACGATTGAGATTGCCTGTTGTTCAGAATTTCTTGAAAAGTTTTTCCTGAGGAACTTGCGGGTATACCACCCCATCGACAAGTGGATTTCGAACTCGATTGAATTACTGGTGCTGCCACATGTAGCTCGGGCATATATAGAATAGCACCGTCGGGAAAATGAAGGAAACTAGCGGAAAGCAACTAACAAGGAACTTACAGACAATGGCTTCATAAGACTCAAAGTCCTTCAACACTGGGGAGCTCAGTTTTGTTTGTTTAAGAAGAAAGCATGGGTCTTTCTGGATGTGCAATCGATTAAGGGAATTGAACAAATCAGTAAGTGAAGAACGCTACCCACTCCAAAGGATCGAATGACCTGTGGTTCGACAGCTTTATAAGGGGTCGTGTATTTATTCAAAGAGTCGATCTTGAGGTCAGTGCTATCACCAGTTGAGAGTTTGAGATTAAGAAGAAGACATTACCAAGACTGCATTCAAGACTCGATCACGGTCACTATGTCCAAGTCATGCCTTTGGTTAGACTAATGCACGGCCAGTGTTCATGACCTTGATGAAACCGGTGTGGTAAACCGTATCTGGACAAGTTTGTAATTGTCTTCTCGATGCCATTTTGTTACTCCAAAAGTTAGAAGGAGCATGAGAACACTTAGGCCGGATCTTGAAATTGCTTAAGAAGGAAGAATTGTACGCCAAGTTCTCCCAGAGTGTGAATTCTGGATCTCTAGGTTACAATTCTCTGTCATGTGATTGGACTGTCGAGGTATTCACGTTCTGCCCTGCCAAGATTTGAATCTATCAAATATTAGGCGTCTCTAAAACACCACAGAGATTCGCTAATTTTTGGCCTTGTTTTTTTTTATAAATTTAGGCTATATAGAAGATTCATCGATAGGGGTTTTCAAGATCGCAAGTCAATGAACAAATAACTGAAAGGTGTAAGTATTGATTAGGCGATAAACAAGAAGCAGATTTTCAATGTTAAAGGAGAAGCTGTCAGTGAACAATCCTTGGCCTTACTAAGGGACGCGAGATTCATCGCATACTGCGGCTGCTTCAAAGAAGGGTTTGGGCGCTGTGTTGATGCAAAGAAAAAAGGGTGATTTATTATGATCACGCCAGTTTAAAAATTCATGAAAAGAACTATATGACTCGGAAAAAACAAAAAAAAAAAAAAAATAAGAAACTATACGGACTCATAAAAGGCACTTATGTACGGAACCAATGTGTACGGTTTTGTCATGATCCAAGAGTTTACACACCTCGTTGATTAGAAGGAATTAACTATGAGGCAACATCGCTGTGTTAGAGTTGCTGAGTGATTCTGATTGCAAAAATTCGTATATTCACCAGGGAAGTCGAATGTTGTTGTAATGCTCTGCGCAGGAAGGAACGAGAACTACTAAGGGTTCGAAACTTAGTGCATGATATTGGCTTTTATATTTCACTAAACAAATCTATTAAAGCTCAGACTGAAGCATGAAAGCAGAGAAATAGAAGCGAGGTGGTGGAGGTATATTAGATGAGAATTCAAACGATCCGGAGAAAACTTAGAACGGAAAAAGTTTGGCAACCACAGTGCGGATGGAAACTCTGTGCTTAAAATGGCAGAAGTTGGTTACCTGTTATGACGACTTAAGGACCGTGAATCATGCACGAGGTCTACAAAGTCTAATACTCTATTCATCCGGGTTCAGACAGATGTACCAGGATATTGAAAAAAACTATATGGTGGCCAATATGAAAGCCGAACATCGACCATCTATGTTAGTAAGTGTTTGACCTGTGATAAGGTCAAGGCTGACATCAGAGACCATCGGTTTGTTAGTGCAGCCGCGATTACCCTCAATGGTAACGTGGACAACATCCCGATGGATTTTATCACGAAGTTCCTAAGTCGAACAAGGTTATGACTTGTTTGGGTGATCGTTGACCGACTTACCAAAGTCTGCATTTTAATGCCAATGAGGGAAACAGTCCATGGATAAACTGGCAAGAATGTACCTAAAGGAGTCGTCACGAAGCATGGAAATACCTTGTTTCAATTATCTGTGATAGTGGGACCCTCGGTTGCTCAAATTTCTGGACAGTCACTTCAGAAGGCTTTGGGTATAAGTTTGGTTATGAGTACTAATATCATCCGTAAACGACGGAACATCTGATGAGAACCATCAAACTCTCGAGGATATGATACGAGCTTGCGTAATCGAATTTGGAAATGTTGGGATTAAACATTTGCCGTTGGATCGAGTTTTAATACAATAACAGTTATCATGCCAGCTTGCTGAGGCTGCACATTTAAAGCACTTATGGTCAAAAGTGTTCGTTCACCGTGTGTGGACCGAGGTTGGACAAGTTCAACTCTGGTCTAAATTAGTGACGCAACAATGAAGAGGATCATCTAGATTAAACAAAGGATTTAAACCGCTCGCGATCGACAAAAGAGCTACGCTGATTTAAAGCATAAACCGATGGAGTTTCAAGTTAGAGATAAAGTTATGCTTAAGGTTTCGCCTTGGAAAGGGGTCATACGTTTTGGCAAATGAGGGAAGTTAAACCCCAGATATGTCGGACCTTTCAAAGTGTGAAAAAGGTTTGGTCAGGCCGTTGTTACAAGCTTGAGCTTCTCAAGAGTGAACATTGGTCCCACTCCGTCTCATGTATCAACTGAAGCAAATGTTATTCTGATGATCCATTAGTCGTTCCGTTGGAAGGACTCCAAGTGGATGACAAGCTTCATTTTATTGAAGAGCCTGCAGAAATCAATTATCGTGAAGTCAAACAATTGAGGCGAAGCCGAGTCCTAATTGTCAAGGTTCGATGGAACTCTAGGGCTGGGGCTGGGGTTTCTGCGACATGAAGATCAATTCAGGAATCAATATCCACACTTTCTTCACAAAGGACCGGACATCTCAAGAGCCAAATGTATAAATCATGAGGACAGGAATCACTTAACGTGGTAAGACTATAACCCTCTTGTTTTAGGTATTGTATGACATTCTGTTAAACACTTAAATATTTTTAGGTGTTTTACGCGTTTTTTTGCTATAAATCGTAACGTAAGAGAAATCACGTAAACTAAAAATGATCATTTCAAAGGTCCCCGGTCCAATCAAACATTAAATGTTTACATCAAGCAGTGTTATATGATTTTAAGAGGATAATATTACCATAGACTGTGTGTGTGTGTGTTTGGAACGTTAAGTGGTTTACCTGATTCATGATATCAAGTAGTTGTGTGTGGCCTCTCGGACAGTCACGTTAACTTATCTACGCTTCATCAAATACCCAAAATTTGTACCCAATACTTAAAGTTTATTTAAAAATTCAAGTATTTATCACTTTATTCAATCATTCTTATTGAGGAATTCAATCAAACCTACATGTACAAGTTTACATTGTATTCTTAATCTATGATGTGTCCCTGAATCCCTTGTCTCCCCGCTCCAAAATGCATAATTTATACACCAAATAAAGATCAAAGATATTTTCTAACCCCCCTCCTAGCATATGAACGTGTATATGTATGTATACTAAGCCTAGATTAAGACAGAAGCTCCCAAATATTTAATACATGCATCTTGCATCACTTGAACCATGATAGCCAAGTTTATCCAAGATAAGCTCAACCTTCCTCTAAGTCTTCTAATACTTGCCACTTGCATGGCTTCCACTATTCACATAATATCTCATGATTATTACCAAAATGTATAAATAGGCATGCAGGTGTCATAGAAAATCACACAAGACAATTTTCTTTACAAGAAAAAGTATAAAATATTCTCTTGTGAACTCTCTTGCTAACCACGCGCTCTAAATCATTATTTTTTGTGCATCCATGCTTGATTTTTATATTATACAAGAAATCTCATTATATATACAGGTATTCTAAAAGGTTTCAAAGGTTTGTTAAACATTTGCATGAAAGGAAGCAAGAAAAGGAAGCTGGGTTACTGGAAATAATAGGGCGTAGAAACGGAGAAACAGATTTAAAACCGACAAAGTTATGTCTTTTGTAAAGGGTAATTATAATATGAAATTGTATATGCCTGAACGTGTAACCATATCGTAAAAGCAAAAGAAAATGATTATGTCTGTGGGAAAGTCGTGTGTAATTTCCTACAGATTTCCCACCTAGTTGATAAATCCGTGTTAAATACGTGTGTAAATACCCACAGATTTCTCACAAAAATATCGTCTTTACGTTTCTGCCTACTTACACATTCCCACGTTACTTAGTATGTCTATATATGTATTTTTAGTTTCATATTATATGTCTTTGTTTATTAACGTAACTATTCATGTGAGTATCGCAAGTGTACGTGTTGGTTTAGGTATAACAAATCGTTATGTATGTATGAATATCTACACGTGTGTGTTCCACATATCCGTTTATGACATTCATTGTATCGATAGATGTTTTGTTTGTAAGTATACGAACTTGTATATGCCTGAACGTGTAACCATATCGTAAAACTAAAAGAAAACGATTATGTCCGTGGGAAAGTGGGTAATTTCCCACCAAGTTGATAAATCCGTAGGAAATACGTGTGTAAATACCCACAAATTTCCACAAAAATATCGTCTTTACGTTTCTGCCTACTTACACATTCCCACGTTACTTAGTATGTCTATATATGTGTTTTTAGTTTCATATTATATGTGTTTGTTTATTAACGTAACTATTCATGTGAGTATCGCAAGTGTACGTGTTGGTTTAGGTATAACAAATCATTACGTATGTATGAATATCTACACGTGTGTGTTCCACATGTCCGTTTATGACATTCATTGTATCGATAGATGTTTTGTTTGTAAGTATACGAATTTGTATATGCCTGAACGTGTAACCATATCGTAAAAGCAAAAGAAAACGATTATGTCCGTGGGAAAGTCGTGGGTAATTTCTCACAGATTTCCCACTAAGTTGATAAATCCGTGGGAAATACGTGTGTAAATACCCACAGATTTCCCACAAAAATATCGTCTTTACGTTTCTGCCTACTTACACATTCCCACGTTACTTAGTATGTCTATATATGTGTTTTTAGTTTATATTATATGTGTTTGTTTATTAACGTAACTATTCATGTGAGTATCGCAAGTGTACGTGTTGGTTTAGGTATAACAAATCATTACGTATGTATGAATATCTACACGTGTGTGTTCCACATATCCGTTTATGACATTCATTGTATCGATAGATGTTTTGTTTGTAAGTATACGAACTTGTATATGCCTGAACGTGTAACCATATCGTAAAAGCAAAAGAAAACGATTATGTCCGTGGGAAAGTCGTGGGTAATTTCCCACAGATTTCCCACCAAGTTGATAAATCCGTGGGAAATACGTGTGTAAATACCCACAGATTTCCCACAAAAATATCGTCTTTACGTTTCTGCCTACTTACACATTCCCACGTTACTTAGTATGTCTATATATGTGTTTTTAGTTTCATATTATATGTGTTTGTTTATTAACGTAACTATTCATGTGAGTATCGCAAGTGTACGTGTTGGTTTAGGTATAACAAATCATTACGTATGTATGAATATCTACACGTGTGTGTTCCGCATATCCGTTTATGACATTCATTGTATGCATTGATGTTTAGTATGTAAGTATACGAACTTGTATACGCCTGAACGTGTAACCATATCGTAAAAGTAAAAGAAAACGATTATGTCCGTGGGAAAGTCGTGGGTAATTTCCCACAGATTACCCACCAAGTTGATAAATCCGTGGGAAATACGTGTGTAAATACCCACAGATTTCTCACAAAAATATCGTCTTTACGTTTCTGCCTACTTACACATTCCCACGTTACTTAGTGTGCCTATATATGTGTTTTTAGTTTCATATTATATGTGTTTGTTTATTAACGTAACTATTCATGTGAGTATCGCAAGTGTACGTGTTGGTTTAGGTATAACCTTTTGTGTAACAAATCATTACGTATGTATGAATATCTACACGTGTGTGTTCCGCATGTCCGTTCATGACATTCATTGTATCGATAAATGTTTTGTATGTAAGTATACGAACTTGTATACGCCTGAACGTGTAACCATATCGTAAAAGTAAAAGAAAACGATTATGTCCGTGGGAAAGTCGTGGGTAATTTCCCACAGATTACTCACCAAGTTGATAAATCCGTGGGAAATACGTGTGTAAATACCCACAGATTTCCCACAAAAATATCGTCTTTACTTTTAACAGATGAGTGGAGATGGTATCGTTATACATGACATGTTAAACGGACGAGTCGAGGAGATATCGTTATACAAGACACATTAAATGGATGAGTCGAGATGGTATCATTATACATTAGATGTTAAATGGATGAGTCGATATGGTATCGTTATACAAGACATGTTAAACGGATGAGTCAATATGGTATCGTTATACAAGACTTGTTAAACAAATGAGTCGAGATGGTATCATTATACATGACATGTTGAACGGATGAGTTGAGGTGATATCGTTATACAAGACACGTTAAATGGATGAGTCGATATGATATCATTATAGAAGACATGTTAAACAAATGAGTCGCGATGGCATCGTTATACAAAACATGTTAAACGGATGAGTCAAGGTGATTTAACATACAAGACATGTTAAACGGATAAGTCGAGTTGATTCGTCATACAAAACATGTAAAACGGATGAGTCGAGATTACAAGATAAGTTAAACGGATGAGTCGAGATGGTATCGTTATACAAGACATGTTAAACGAATGAGTCGAGATGGTATCGTTATACAAGACATGTTAAGCGAATGAGTCGAGATGGTATCGTTATACATGACATGTTAAACGGACGAGTCGAGGAGATATCGTTATACAAGACACGTTAAATGGACGAGTCGAGATGGTATCGTTATACATTAGATGTTAAATGGATGAGTCAAGATGGTATCATTATATAAGACATGTTAAACAGATGAGTCAATATTGTATCGTTATACAAGACTTGTTAAACGGATGAGTCTAGGTGATTTGACATACAATACATGTTAAACGGATGAGTCAAGGTGATTCGTCGTACAAGACATGTAAAACGGATGCGTCGAGATTACATGACATGTTAAACGGATGAGTCAAGATGGTATAGGTATTGATTTTCGGTCTCATCCAGTCTTGGTATGTCCGATCCAGTTTTTGAACCGTGATAAACCCTATTTTAAATGACTAACATTCCATAATACCAATGTTTTAAAAATCGGGCTTCTAATCGACCCGGTCGAGTCACCGGGTTACCGGTTCGACCGTCAGGTTAACCCGGTTTTTCATAATTTTTTTTATATATTTGCAACAATACAAAAAAATATATATAAAAATCATAAATATTTCATATATTTAGCCTAAAAACAATTTATTAACAAATATAACATGTAAAAATAAA
>BQNB010017047.1:22356-70608 GCA_026074375.1 Tanacetum coccineum | reverse complement strand
GCATATTTTTGCCATTTTTGGTCTGTTTTGGGTTTAATTGGGTCTTTTTAGGTATAAATAGATATGTGTATTTTACACTTATCATATATAAAACCGGCCAATCTGTTCAAACAATGAATATGCTTAATCGTAATTGTAAAATAAGTTTTGCAAAACCTGAGTTCCTCAAGAGAGCTCAAACAACGTAATCCGTCTCGTTTTTCTCTTCGATTTGAGAGGTCACGGGCCTGAAACGGACTTACGGATCAAAAGTTATGGCTGTTTTACTGAAACCCTTTTCTTCACACAAGATTTCTAGACAAAACGCAATGCTATCTTTAACCAAAACGCAGTGACACCAAAACGCAGTGGTTGAGATTTGGTCAAAACGCAATGGTTGAGATTTGGTCAAAACGCAATGAAATTTAAGCAAAACGCAACGATCTTTATCAAAACGCAGTGACTTTTGAATCAAAACGCAATGAACTTTATCAAAACGCAGCTTGAGATTTGGTCAAAACGCAGTCAATATAATATTCAAAAATATCCAAAACGCAACCATAAAAAAATTTCGAAATAGGGGTTTGATTATTTTAATATTTAAAAATTTCTTCTAACCAAAACGCAATGATTGCGTTTTGAACCTGTTTAATAAAAAAATCAAAACGCAACCAAGAACTTTGCCAGTTTGTCAAAACGCAACAAGAAAAATACGAGTTTTTTCACCAAAAATCGCCTAATAATCACCCTTTTTGACCTTTTAACTTGATTTCTCTTGTGCAATTAGCTACCTTATGCCTAGATCTTGCGTAATAACATAAACATTAACACATCTAAGCACAAAAATCCGGGTTTGACTTTTTGAACCAAGAACAAAAAGTAACTAAAAATTTGAGCTTGTTTAACCACACAAATGAATCACGAATCCACTTAGGCTCTGATGCCAATTGTTATCCCACTAGTTTAATCCATTACACAACTATAATCTATACCAAGATGCTAGAAAATAAGAAGAAATCTTAGAGAGAGAAAGTAGAGAGAGAAACAACTAGATTAGAGAGAAAATGGGAAAGTTACAAGTGAAGTGAAATGTAACCAACACCCTTCACCAAGTGTGGTGAAGGGATATTTATACCCTTTTGCCTTAAGTGAGGCGTATGGGCTTCTAAATGGGCCGGGCTTGGTTTAACTTGGGCTTTGAGCCCAAAACACGGACAATATTAGATTACAATCCAAGCCCGTTGAACCCGACTAGCCTATTACAATACAAGACCTAGTTTGACTTTCTAAGACCGATAACATTCTTGTTTGACTTAATATAATTAAGGCTAACAGACCCAAACAATTTCTCCTTTGGATGCATACACGTGCTTCCAATTCTGAACTTGTTGAACCTTTATCTAAACCTGAACGCACTCTGAATCGATAGGACCTCTCGACGAAACAGAATTTCCCAATACGATCAAAGAAACAATCCAACCTCAATCACAAACACCCCCGAGAATTTGGTCTATCCGCCAATTCTCAACATCAATTACGTCTCACTTTCTGGAGATCTGTTTGAAATTAAGATCAATGGAGATGAAATCACATGTGTATTTCCGTACCGTCTCTCTCTTTTAAGTAGACCCCTTTCCGGCAATCACAATCTGAACCGCAACGAATTTGCCATTAAAGGTAACCACTGGACGGTCGCAGTCATAGAAATCAATTTGATGGTAGAAAACCAAAACCGATCCTCATAAACATATCATGTATATCCTCTGAATCTTCGTATGTTTTAAATGCAAGAGATATTCCTGAGAAATGAAGCTGTCCGCCTAATGAATGGTTCCCCTAATCACTTAACTTGAAAAAGCTAAAACAATGCTAGACGAACTCAAACGAAGGAACTATCGAAACATGGAATGAACTTCGAAACCAACTTTTCATTAGGCCGAATCTTTCCCCTAACTATATTCGACCTACTACCCTCAGAGAAATATTCATGCTTTCCTCTCACATGAAAAAATGAATCTCTTTAACCAACGTGCTTGGCTTCGAATGAAGGAAATGCTCCGAAAAGCAGGACCAATGGTCCATAAATTTTCCAAAGCAATATTATTCTCAACATGAAAATGAATCTCTAACCGATGCTTGGCTTCGTATGAAGGAAATGCTCCGAAACTGCCATGGTCATAATCTGTCCAAAGGCAATATTATCAAAATCTTTTACCATGGTCTCAACGAAATAACCCAAGAAGTTCTAAATGCCGCAGCTGGTGGTATATTCCTCTATAAAACACCAAATCAAGCTTATCAGCTTCTCGAAGATAAAGTCTTACTCAAACTCGTCTGGGCTAAAAATCAAAAAACCAAATCATCTCTTAAGAAAACCGTTGCTTTCGCTAATTAAGGTAATAGTAATTCCAATACTGACAAAATTATGGCCCGAATGGATGACATGACCATAAAAATCGATGCTCAGTACAAGAACTCCAATCTCGTGCTAAACAACCAACACCCGATCTTGACGATGATGACATACCTATGTCCCGTGAAGAAGAAGCTAAATTCATGCAAACTTTCCGTAAGACTCGTTTTTACAATGATTACCGCGACCGAGACTCGAATCGCGATAATTGGCGTTCAAGCGGACGGTATGATTACAACCGAGATAACTATCGATCCAACACCGATGATAAATACTATGATCTTCAAAGAAAATTCAACGATATCATGAAATCTCAGCAATCAACCAACACTTTTGTCAAAGAAACATTCATGGACCTCAAAACTCAACTCAAAACATTAGCTAAAAATCATCAAGCTTCAATTCAAAACCTCGAAACTCGACAGACTCGCTGACAAGCAATCTGGTCGACCTTTTGGATCTTTTCCAAGCAACACTCAACCAAACCCATGAGGTAGCAACTCTAAAGCTTACCAACCACCGCAATCTCGTAATGAGCATGTAATTGTTGTATTCACAAGAAGTGGTAAATCCTATGATCCACCAGATACCCGAATGATCAACAAAACAATTCTGAAAACCCTATCAACTTCGATAGCGATGATGAATACGATGAACCTACACCACAACCAAAAACTCAACTTCCGAAACCAGTCAAAGAAACTCCGTTACCCAAACCATACAAACAAAAAATTCCATATCCTCAACGCCTTAAAAAGAAAAATTGGAGGCCCAATACAGAAAAATCCTCGACATGATCCGAGCCGTCCGAATCAACATACCTCTTGTCGACGTCTTAGCCGGAATGCCTAACTATGGTAAATTCCTCAAAGAACTCATAAGCAACAAACATAAAATCAAACAAATTTCAGCTGCTTTCTTAAGCGATGAAAGTTCAGCAATGATCCAAAATAAAGTTCCACCAAAACTCGGAGACCCCGTAAGTTTCCTTATTCCATGTAACTTCAACAAAACCTTCTCCTGCAATGCTTTGGCTGACCTAGGTGCCAGCATTAACCTTATGCCATATTCCTTATATGCGAAACTATCTCTCGAAACTCTTAAACATACCAAAATGAGCGTCAGATTAGCCGACAGATCATTCCAATACCCTGTTGGAATAGCTGAAAATATGCTCGTTGAAGTTGGTAAATTCACCTTTCCTGCTGATTTCGTTATTCTCAAAATGGAAGAAGATAGCAAAGTTCCTCTCATCTTGGGACGACCCTTTCTTTACACTGCTGATGCAGTAATTCGAGTTAAACAAAAACAACTCAATCTTGGAGTTGCAACTAAACGAATGATCTTTAATATCGATTCTGACATTAAACACTCTTATTCGAACGATGATACATGTTTTAGTACCGATGTTATCGATAAAATCTTAGAAGAAGATTTTGATGCTCTTCTTGACGAAGGAAGCAAAATCCTCCATTCCATCGAATGAACCGTTCTCGAAGAAGAAATCTTTTCTAAATTCGATAAATTCATAGAAATGACTGCCGATGAAATCTATGACTCTGAATCCGATACCGAAGAACCACCATTCGAGAAAATCACCATCAACAACGATTATAAAATCAAGACATCTCTTGAAGAACCTCCTACGGATCTTGAACTCAAACCTCTTCCTGATAACTTGGAATATGTATTCCTGGAAGAACCATCTTTTCTTCTTGTAATCATATCATCTAAACTCTCTGCTTAAAACAAAAGCAAACTTGTATTCGTCCTCAAAAAACACAAGCAAGCCTTTGCTTGGAAAACAACAGGCATTCCTAGTATCTGTCTATCATTCTGTAAACACAAGATACAACTCCTGGATCACAAAAAGCTAGTTATCCAAAAACAGAGAAGGCTAAATCCAAATATGCAAGAAGTTGTTAAGAAAGAAATTATGAAACTCTTGGATACCAGTATTATTTATCCAATTTTCGATAGTCCTTGGGTTAGTCCTATTCACTGTATACCAAAGAAAGGCGGTATTACAGTAGTCACAAACGAAAATGATGAACTTGTCCCAACAAGCACCGTTACGGGTTGGCGAGTATGCATCGATTATCGTAAACTCAATGAAGCAACTACAAAAGATCATTTTCCATTACCATTTATGGATCAAATCTTAGAAAGACTCGCAGGAAATAAATATTTCTATTTCCTCGATGGTTTTTCTGGATATTTTCAAATTCCTATCGATCCTAATGATCAAGAAAAAACAACATTCACATGTCCCTTCGGTACATACGCTTATAGGTGAATGCCTTTTGGATTATGTAACGCTCCAGATACATTTCAAAGGTGCATGTTAGCAATCTTTCATGACATGATTGAAGAATCCGCCGAAGTATTCATGGACGATTTCTTTGTCTTTGGAAACTCTTTCGACAAATGCCTAAATAACCTTGATAAAATGTTCCAGCGTTGTAAAGATGCTCATATTGTCCTTAATTGAGGAAAATGTCACTTCATGGTCAAAGAAGGAATTGTGCTTGGACACAAGGTGTCTAGCGCAGGACTTGAAGTCGACAAAGCAAAGATTGACGTAATCTCAAAACTTCCACCCCTACTAACATTAAAGGTGTTAGGAGTTTTCTAGGACATGCCGGTTTTAATCGAAGATTTATAAAATATTTCTTGAAAATTGCCCGACTTCTAACTAAGCTGCTTGAAAAAGATACTCCGTTCGAATTCAATGATGAATGTCAAGAAGCATTTGAATTATTGAAAGAGAAACTCACATGTGCTCCTGTGATCGTAAGCCCAAACTGGAAAATTTCATTTGAACTTATGTGTGATGCAAGTGATTTCGCAGTTGGAGCTGTCTTAGGTCAAAAAATAGTAAAAACTTTCACCCGATCTACTTCGCAAGCAAAACTCTCAATCCAGCTCAACAAAAATACACCGTAACCGAAAAAGAACTTATGGATGTTGTTTTTGCATTCGACAAATTTAGATCATATCTTATTCTATCAAAAATTATTGTTCACGCCGATCATTCTGCTCTAAAGCATTTATTCAAGAAACAAGATGCTAAACCACGCCTTATTCATTGGATACTACTCTTACAAGAATTTGACATAGAAATCAAGGATAGAAAAAGAACAAAAAATGTCGCGGCCGGCCACTTGTCCCGAATTGAAAATGACAAAATAAGCGATGACAATGAAGTCGATGATAACTTTCTTGGAGAAACCCTTATGGAAATCAACACCAAAGATAAACCATGGTTCGTAGACTTTGCAAATTATTTGGTAGGTGATATTATACCAAAAGGAATGACGTACCAACAAAAGAATAAATTCTTCTCTGACCTCGGACACTACTTTTGGGATGAACCCTACCTCTTCAAAGTATGTTCTGACGGTATGATCAGACGCTGTGTATCTGGATCAAGAAACCGAACCATTTTAGATCAATGTCACCACGGACCAACCGGTGGACATTATAGACCAAATGTTACCGCTAAAAAGGTCATAGATTCAGGATTTTACTGGCCGACATCATTTAAAAAGAAGCTTCATACTCTAGTTCGCCTTTGCGAAAGATGCCAAAAGACAAGAAATATATCGAACGTGATTGAGATGCCTTAACTAACATTCAAGTAGTGATATTTTCGATGTATGGTGGTATTGGACTTTATGGAGATCGGTTTCCAAAATCACATAAGCTGAACGTTCTTGTTGCTGTCGACTACGTATCTAAATGGGTCGAAGCTTAAGCTTTACCAACCAATGATGCCCGAGTGGTTATCACTTTCTTAAAAAAAACTATTATGCCATTTCGGAATGCCCAAAGCCCTAATCAGTGACCGAGGTACTCATTTCTGCAATAAAATAATGGAAAGGACCATGAAAAGATATGGAGTTAACCACCGTTTCTCTACATCTTATCATCCTTAAACTAGTGGTCAAGTTGAGAATACAAACATAGCCCTTAAAAGAATTCTTGTAAAGACTGTTAAAGACAATCCCGCTGTTTGGTCAAGAAAAACTTGATGATGCTCTGTAGGCTTTTCGTACTGCTTACAAAACACCTACCTGGTTACCACCCCCCACCCACAAACTGATTTTATGGAAGAACTGTCACCTGCCATTGAAATTGAACACCGTGAATACTAGGCTTGAAGAAACTGTAATACTGATTCATCGCTGCTGGTGAAAACGAATGTTTTTAGTTACACGAATTAGACGAATCTGAGTTTATCAACCCTATGAGAAAACTCTCGAGTATACAAGGCAAAAGACAAAAGTCTGCATATAGGAAAATAAAGAATGAGAAAAGAATTCAAACATGGAAACAAGGTTTGGCTTTTTCACTCAAAGTATAAATTTAAACAGCCAAAACTTCGATCTCGCTGGCTAGGACCATATGTAGTAAAACATCAATATCCATCCGGATATGTTGAACTCTATCAAAAAGATGGAAAAACATTTATTGTTAATGACCATCAACTCAAACTATATCATGAAGAAGAAGATTATAATGAAAAAAGGGAAGCAGTCACTCCCTTCTCTCCGAAATAATAAATTCCAGAAGTAGGAGTCTAGCTAATGATCTCTTAAAAAATTAAGCGCTTCTCGGGAGGCAACCCGTGCTTCACTTAAGTGTGGAGGAGTCCTCCTCCTTCCTTTTCATTTCATATCCTTTGTTTATTTAATAAAAAACAAAAAAAAACAAAAAAAAACTCAACAAAATATTTTCTTTTTGTGTGCTTTTGTGTGTTTACTTTTATGCATGTAATATAGCTTATATTTGGAAAATTATAAAGTATGCTCAAGGATAGCTCTCTCGCAGCTATATATCTTTATGCCTCGGGAAGTACCGTTTTCCTTATTTTCCCTATTTATCTCTATTATCAGTTATCACATTGAGGGCAATGTTCAACTTAAGTGTGGAGGGGAGCCAAATAGGAAAAATTAATCATATCCCTCCATGTTTGCCCTGCCAATTTTTTTTTCCAACTGATATTTCAACAAAAATCTTAATATATATATGCTTTCAAAATAAAAAAAAATGCTCTTACTAAGGCAAATCCAATCGGATTGACACTATAGCTAGCACAACCCAGTCCACTAAATTGTGAGAATTATAAAGCCTTTAGAATATCCGGGTACCCACCTTTGGTACCCAAGAGAATTGATGCCTTTAGCTTGTTCGAGTTAAGGAATGTGCAATCATGTGTATATATTCCATCGTTATGGATGTGTATATGTGGTTTTGTTGCCCTTTTTCTTGAGCATTGGTATTGGTTGATAATTATATTTGAGTAAGCCGGTAATTTAGAAGCTCTAGAACTTGTGCTTGATCAGCATTTACTAGACCGAAGCCTGATTAATCACATGTAATGAATCCCGCAAGTCCCTGTTCTCGCAAGCACTCCCATCAGTGCTAAGCTGCTGAAATACCTAAGTAAAAGTCAATGTTAAAAGAAGAAGTTTTGTGCCAAGCCTTAGTTATTATTATGGTAAAAAAAGTTATGTATAGTAGTTTAAAGAAATAAAGGCTTAAGTTTCGGCACATGAAGATTAGTATATGCTTCCTCATCAGTATCAAGTTCTGCCCTTCGGTCAGGTTTATGTGTCAAGTACAAGCCTATGTAGCTGTCTAGATTATGTCTATGCAAATTGAGTGTTTTCACAAAAATATATATAAAATCCTATCTGAGTGAACTGAGTGAATTCTAAATCAAACACATTCCCTATGTGAGGTGTTTAGTTATATGTCAATGCCTAAAAAGTTATCTAAACATGTAAACACTTGTAAAATCTAAATTTTCTCCACGTCACGATAAATGATTTTATTTTCTCGCTTTGACTGCTTGAGGGCAAGCAACAACTAAGTGTGGAGGGATTTGATAACGCCCAAATTATACATGTTTCAGTGGCGTTAATTGTTTATATTTAATCATTTCTCGTGAACTTTCGATACTTAATAGCATGAAATATGTGAAGGTTCGCTTGAAGATATCCCGAGCTCAAACACAACAAAGATCGAGTATTTATAGGCTAAGAAACAAGAAAAGATAAAGATCAAGCTCTAAAGTGCAAATGTGCGCCGCACTTGCCAATTGTACCCCACAATTATCCTCAAGTCAATGGAATTAAAGACTTAGTCAATTGAACGCATTAACTCAACAAGTACGCCGCATAATTTCCTTTGTGTGCCGTACTTCTCATCTTACGTTGAAGAATAAATGAAGACTTAAATGCTACTACATTAATACCCTAAGTACGCCACACAAATTCCTTTGTGCGCCGCACTTCTTTACTAAACATTTAATTCCCTCGCATTTAATCACCAAGTACGGCGTACAAATTCCTTTGTGTGCCGCACTTTCACCCCTCACTCAGCCTATAAATAGAGGACGAATTTCACACATTTCAATCATCCAATAATCAATCTCATACTTACAAATCCTTCAATCATCCTCCCAAGCATTCTCCAAGCATAAACACCATATCCCTTGAAGAATCAAGATCAAATCACCAAGAACGACGAAGAACATACTAGTTTAGTGAAAGAATGAAGTTTGTTATCAAATCAAATTATGTTATGATAATGAATAAGTGTTTGGTATGATCATGATCTCTTTAATCTCAAGCTTATGTTGCAATCCTATTATATCACATCTTATTGGTTTTTGCTTATCAATCTTAGATTATATAATCATATCGGTATAGGTCAAAAGACCCGTTATGATATGTGGTTTTAAAGATTTGTCTATGATCTTTAACGTCTGTGTCAAGAAATCCACTTTCATAAACTGATAAACAAAATAAGCTTTGATATACTAGAAACTGGATTATTTGAGTGATACATTTGGTCTAGTTAACTAAATATAAGTCTTGAGTTAATTAAGTTAATTTTTGGAAACATTTTCTGACGAGAAATCCTTTTTATAAGTTAAAGGTTCCATCTTGATTTTTGTGAGTTTGATTTCGTGTGGTGATGTGTGATAGATTCTGAATTTGTGTTTGTGAGTTTTTCCTGTTTGATGTGTTGTTTTTGTATGTTTGGAATTGATTCGATTTTGTGTGATTTTGGTATTATGTTTGATTCGTAGAATTTGACTTTCGTAGTGTGTTGATTTTGTGTGATATGGGTTGTGTGTGTTTTTTGTTTTTGTGATTTTGTGTCTGATTTTGTCGTGTTTGATTTTAGAGATGATTATTGGAAGTTTGTTTCCTTGTGGGAGTTTGTGTGTTCTTTTGGTCTGTCGAGTTTGATTTGTGTGTTTTTTTTGATTGGTGAGTTGTGGTTTGTTTGTTTTTTTGTTGTTGTATTAGTTATTTTGATTGCTTTTTGCCCCCCCCCCCCCCCCCCCCCCCCCCCCCCCCACCCCCCCCCCCCCCCCCCCCCCCGGTTTTTGATTTATTTTTGACTTGTGATTGATTGCGGATGCTTTCGTATGATTTTTTTTGATTGGTTTGTTTAGTTGATTTTTGTGTCTATTTTGATTTTGTGATGTTTGATTTTATGACTTTTTTTGTTTCGTTTAGTGTTTTTTGTTGGTGATTTGTGTCTGTTGTGATTTGATTTGTTTTTGTGTGCGTCTACATGTGTGACCCTGCGCTGTATTTCTTTCGTCTAACTGTGTTTGGTTTTGTTTGTGTGAAAGTGATTGTCGTTATGATGTGTTTTTGTTTTTTTTTCGTCGATTTTTGTCTTTGGTGTTGATTTTTTGTAGATGATGATTTGGCGTTTGTTTAGCTTGATTTTTTGGATTGTTTGTTTTCGTAGTGTTTGATATTAGTGATTGATTGTTGTGTTTGATTTCGCTTGTTGAATTGTGTGGTTTGTGTTGTCTTGATTGTTTTTGGTTGATTGTGGTTGTCTGTCACGTTGTATTTAGTGATTTTGTTGTTGAGTTTGTTGTTGTGGTAGTTAGGTTGTAGATTTTATGATGATTGAATTTGTTAGAAGGTTTTGTGTGTAGATTTAGATTTTTGGATAGGTTTGTTTCTATGTTTATTGTGTGATTGTTGTTGTGACTCTGTGATGAGATTTTTTTGTGATTGATTTGTTTTTGTTGATTTGGAATGGGTTTTAGTTGATAGTTGTTGACTTGATGCCGTGGTGTGTGTTTTGCGATGTTGTAGTGATATTTAAGTGTTTGTGCGTTTCGATTTGTGATAGTTTTTGTTTTTTGTTGCTTTTTGAGTTGGTTGTGTTTGAGATTAGTTGTTTGTATTTTTCGTGTTGATTTGATGTTTTTGTTTATGTATTGGTTCATTTGATTTGTGTTTTGTGCGAGTTTTTTGTTGATGTTTTTATTAGTTTCTGTGTATTTTTTTTGTGTTTATCTGTTCGGTCTTGTTGATCTATTTGTAGATGATTTAATGATTGCGATGATGATTGTTGTTGTGATTTTGTACGTTGATTTTCGAATTTTTTTGTTTAGTATGTCGTGTGTTTGTGAATTGTATGTTTGATGATGTGCATGTGTTGTTACGTTGTGGATTGGTTGTTGATGTGTGTTGATTGATTGTTGGATTGTTTGTTGTGTTGGTGGGGAGATGGGAGTTGGGGCGGGGGTGGGCTGTTTGATCTTTGTGTTTGGTTTGTGTGTTTATTGGATGTATGTTCTTTTGATATCTTTGTGATTGGATGATTGTGTGGATGTGTTTTTTCTGTTTTTTGTTGGTTTGTGAATGTTTGGTTTAGTTTTGGATTGATTTGATTTGGACGTTTGCTTGTGTCACTGATGTTTTTGTGTGTGATTTTTTGTTTTGTTGAATGATTGGGATGTTAGGGTTTCGTTTGATGGGTGATGTCTTTTTTGAAGTCTGTGTTTGATTGTTTTTTGTAGATTGTTATTTGGGTGTTTGGTTTGTTTTCTTTGTTTTTGACTTTGTGGGATTTGAGTTTGATCTCGGTTTGTGATGTGTGTGTGACTTTTTGTTTATTAGATTTTTTGTTTTGTGTTTTTTGTTTATTTGATTAGATACGAATTGTGTTGATGTCTTTGTTTTGTGTGTGATCTGAATGTGTTGTGTTGGTGTAGTTTTTGTTTTTTGATTGTGTGATTTTGTTATGATTTGCTGATTTTATTTGCTTGTTTGTTCTAGTGATTTTTCGATATTTGTATTGATATTTTTACTTGGATTTTGAGATTTTGGAAGGGGATTATGTTTTTTGATTTCACTGATGACCTTTGAACTCCATTTATTGCTATGATGCGGTGCTTCCCGCCCCCTTTTGTGATGCGGTGTCGTGTGATTAAGGATGCTGAGTGACCGTGATGCAGGTGTCTGATGCGCTTGGAAAACTGTATAGATTAGACGGTTTAATCCTAGTGGGATTATCTTATATTTTATTCTATTTAGGAGTTATGGAGTCTTTATTTTTTAGGTGGTTGTCTGATATTATTATTAGATTAGGACTAGGGGATTCCTAATTCTATTAGGATTTCGTATTTTTCTGTTTATAAAATAGGGGTTTAATTTGGAGGTCTGCCTTGTTATGTTCTTTTTACTATCAATTTGATATTAATAAAAGAGTCGAGAAAGTTTTTCTCAAACCCTCGGTCCAGTCACCATATTATAAACCACAAAGTTTGACGAATTACTTAATTTGTCTATAACTTGTAGCTTAATGCTACATCAGTTGGTATTCAGAGCTAGGTTTTGTTTAGGGTTGCAATTGCAGGTTTGTTTTCTTTAAGTCAAGTTATTCTTAGATTTTTTTTCCTTCGATCCCAAAAAACCATATTGTTTAAATTCGACCACTATTCAAAGTTTAGATATTCTTTGACAATCATGGCTGGTGACGATGTTAATAATGATTGAGTTGAACATCTCGAAAAGTTCATTTAAGTTTTTAGAGAATACCTCATGATTGTCAGAATTCGGTACAAACTAATCACTCAGCCCTAGCAACTTTAACCATACTTGAGATTGATGATACGTCGTAATCGTGGAGGGCCTGAACACCCCTATTTTTGACATATAGCAGCAGAAGCTAATCTAGGGTATTATTTCATAGTACAACAGTCATAATCATAGAAGATGACTTGAAAGAGACATTTTTAAAAGATAAGTTATCATTTATTATTTCACCAGAGTTTTTACAAATAGAGGTCCCAAAATCTACATGAAAACATAAAGTTTGAATGATAACAGTTTAGCCATCTTCAAGTCCGTGCCACTCCGTGCCATAAGATGTTCAGTTACCTGAGATAAACATGCTAAAAAGGTCAACACAATGGTTGAGTGAAATTCATAGGTTTATAATAAATAGTGTGAATACAAGTCATCATAAGAGTGGGCTATGTTGTTATACACCCATTAGTGTATTAATTGCAACGAGTAAAATTATTATGAAAAATAGTATTATTGCGTCTAAGCTCATGGCACTCAAACTGACTAGTGTATATATCAATAATGATATATATAAAGATAATGGCCCCCATGTAGGTAATTGTCATATACCTATGAGTTTCAAATATAGTGCATTTGGTTACCTATTAGGCTAACACAAACGGGATTCGTCAATCCCAATAGGCCTATTCACACTATTCAAGTTCACTCGCAAGTGATTAATGGTCCATGATGGTGGAGGTCTTTTGGCATAAAGGGACTTAGACAACAGATGCAATAATATATCAGGATAGCATGCATTTAGAAAACACTTGTATTCATGGTTTAAAGCATGTATCCCCCTTACGGGTTTATGAAATAGAAGATTTAACAGGGAGGCTATGAACTCACCTTAACAGTATAAGGAAATCTGATTGATGGCAAAAGTATATCAAGTGAAAGTAATGGCTTCGTCACGTAACCTGGGGTGATATGTCAAGTCTTAGTGTGATGGTTTATGTTTCAAAACTTCATAAAGTTTAACGTATATATTTGATTTATTAAAATATTGTATCGTTGTTCGGGCTATCATAATCTAGAGGCCATGTAGTATCGTTTGAGGAGCCAGGGCACTTTAAATCGTAAACCCAGCAAACTCGTCAAAACAAAAACTCAAATGAAACCCTTCATATGAAATTCCCTAGTAACGTGATACGATAAGATTTTTAAGTTTCTTCAAAAGCTTGTCGATGATAAGTTACTTTAAATATATAACGAAATAATGCGTCGATTTATAATTAATAACGATAAATGTATCGGGTTTTAATAAAATCGAGTTTTATAATATTAATATATATTTTTATAATTTATATAAAAATATTATATTTTATATTTTTAAGTTTGCAAAATTGGCAATATATACCCTTGGTTTATAAACTTTTACAACTTTAGTCCTTTATATATAAAGTATATATAATTTAAACCTTTAACTTTGAAACTTGGCAAAATATGTCCTTATAGTTATAACTTTAGAATAATGATATTTTCAGCCCCTTTAGTTATAAATTTCAAAAAGTTATTTTCTAAGATTTAATGATATATCAAAAATAAACATTTTCTAAAAATTAACACAAAATATTTCATTTTTTATTTTTTCAAAATACAAGGATTTAAAATGAAAATAATGCAAAAAGACTTTTAAATTTTTCAACTATTCTTCTATTTTTTATGATATTATCTAAAAAAATTACCACTAAAATCAATCTAAATATACTAGAAAATACAACTGTAATTGGAAAAATTAAAAAAATTGGTTTTTTAAAACTACAAAGGTGCAGAAAAATTATGGAACAAAAAGCCCCAATTTTAAAACTCAATTAAACCCTAACTTGATTGATAAACTAAGAACCCTAATTTTAAAAACTATATTGAAAAATATTAAACCTCATTATTTTTTCCCTAGAAAAAGACAGGTAAAATGATCAAAGGGAAAGAATAGGGTAGGCGGGAAAACTTTAGAAAATTTACACTAAAGAAGAAACGGGCAACCCTAAACTTTTAGAAAAGTACCAAATAGACCCTACGCTAGTGCTTATTTTTGGCTTATTAAAATTTGAGAATTAGCAAAAACTAAAACTAACAAAGTTGCTTAACATCTTTCACCGAACAACTTTAATAAAACATATGACACTTTATCCACAGAATAGCTAGAAAATAATCAATAGTCTACAATCCTGTCACAGAAAGTACTATTTTGACCAGATTTTTTAGATTTTTGCTTATTTTGAGCTTAAAACATAGACGGGCGGAAACTGAAACTAAAAAGTTGTTTAAAGTGAAGCTAAAGATTGTATTAAAGAAGATTTAAACTAAAATTAACCTATGCTTAACAAAACTAGAAAGAAAATGAAGATGAAAAAGAGCAAAGTCTCAATGAAACTGTTTTTTGAGCTTATTTTTTCTAAAGTAAACTAAATGCTTATTTTTGAACTTTAAATGCTGAAATTTTGGAAATAAACTACACTAACTATCTATAATCTACCTAGGTATTAGGATTTTGCAAAGTATTCATGGAAATAGAAAAAATTACAAAAAAAAGTAAAAGTATATGCTGATTGCTGTGCCTTCAGCAAATGCCAATGGCACTGTGCAATTGGCTATTGCACCAAGATCAAGCAAGAATTTATTTAACACTTTCACTAAAAGATCAAAGTGATGCTAAAACCAACCTTTAATCACTAATACACTTTTAACCTCCTACAATTCTAAAAGTCTATTGACTGTACAAGTTGCCCAGGTGCTATAAGAATTAATTTTTAACGTGGCTAAACCTTTGAATATAACAATCTAATTCTTAAAAGCTAGTTCTAAACTAATATAGTAAACTAACAAAACTAAATTAATAGCTTACACAAAATGTGGTTGACTTTTAAGAGTCCCAAATAAAGCTAAAACCCAAACAACTCCTTTACTTGACTGTCAAAATAAGATTGTACTTTAAAATCTATGTAAAAGCTAAAACTACCTAAACTCTTTATCTACTTCTATTTGTATTGGATTAATAGAGCTATTTATGCTATAAGAAGCCTAGCTTATTTATGAAAATAAGCTAGTTCCTCTATGAAGCTTAACCTACTAGCACTATGACAGAATTTTAGAAAAGTGAGACTACTTCAACTAACTTTTATGAAACTTAAAAACAGCTAACTACACAAACTTCCTCTCTCTCTCACCTATAACACACGAGAAATAAGCTAGAGCGGCGTGCGATAGCTCGCGCGAGCGCGCAAGTAGTGAGCGCGCGAGATTACACACACTATGCTATATTGAATATAAAAGAGTGAAACCTGGAATTTTGGAGTCTCAGGACTAGAGCTACTCTAGTTGAGTGAGTAGCTCTTAAAAATCATTCACCTATTGGCTCCTTAGCCTCTAAACCAAAATAATCTAGATTTTAGCTTATTTCATTTGTACTTCAAATTGAACTCACACTTCACAATTTCCATAAATTTAATGCAAATATAAAAATAGGTAAATGACTTGCTAAAAACAGGAATTAAGCTAAATTTGAGCTTATGAAAAGAAATAAGCTCAAACGAGCTTATTTAGAGCTTATATGCTAAATTTGACTTATAATTGAAATAGAAGAACACACAATGCTTAAAACTAATTAAAATTGGCTAAAATGATAGAATTACATAGCTTTAGAATGAGTACAAGAGTTTAAAACTCTTTAGAAAACTTGACAGTAAAATTTTGCTTAAAAAGGGAAATTACAAGAGAAAATTGTGAAAACAAAAATTAACAACAGAAAAATGATGTCTAAGCCTTCTATTTATAGAGGAGAGGTGAAGAGAGGGAAAGAATTCCAGAGGCTTCCTTTAAATCCTAGCCGTCGATCTTTTATAAAACATTTGTGGCCGTTTGATGAGTTTAGTGAGGTGGCCTGGCCAATGAGCTGCTGCCACGTGTTGGATTATGATTGGGGAGGAAGTATGAGCAGGGTTGAGGGCTTATAAAGGAGCGGGTGAGGGAAATTTCGAAGCTGGGTTGTGTAGAAATTTTGGCGGGAAAATCTGTTGTAGGCTGTTAGTTTTTACATATAAGCGGCTGGCTCACACCCTCACAACGGCAAAAATCGACCTGGTGATTGCACCACCGCATGGTAGTGTAAATAGGGGTTTCAATTTGACAGTTTTGCCCTTTGGTTTCATATTTCTTTTTTCTCTTTACAAAAACAACTTTGCACCTTTAACAACTTTAGGAGTCCTTGATCTCAAATCTTCAACAATACACCCTTGAAACTCGCACACTTGTCAATCTTTAAGGCCCTTTGACTTTTAATTTGGACTCTGACTTCATTTCTGCTGTGTCCCGGGCTGATCCGCTGTGAATCTCTGGCTGATTTTCTCACTCTTGCTCTTGTCTCTTTGTCTTTTTCCCGTTTCTTGTCGGTTTTTGACCGTTTTTGCTTCTTTTCGTCTTTGTAATCCTTTCCTGCACAATTGGACACAAAAGCACACATTTTCTATTCTTTTGGCATTTTAATGGCTTTTATTAGGCAAAATCCCGGGTAATTTAGTATACAATTAAGCAAATATCAAAGACATCAAGTTTCCCTCCATCTTGGGACGACCTTTTTCTCACACTGCTAAAGCATTATTCGAGTTTAAACAGAAACAACTCAATCTGGAGTTAGACTGAGCAATGATCTTAATATCGACTTTGTGATAACCACTCCTTACACAAACGATTGATACATGTTTTTAGTATCGATGTATCGGAATCTTAAAGAATATTTTGACATTCCTTCTAGACGAAGGAAGCATAAATCCTTTCATTCCATCGAGTAGGAACCCGTCTCAACGAATTTTTTTTTTCTGAATTCGATGAATTCATGGCAAATTATCGCCGATGAAGAAAAATTCGAATCTGAATCCGATACCGACGGACCACCATTCGAGAAAATCAACATCAACACCGATATATAAATCAAAACATCTCTCGAAAGAAACCTCCTACCGGATCATGAACATAATCCTTCTTGAATAATTTGGAATATGTAATTCCTAGGAAGAACCATCTTTCTCCTTATGATCATATCATACTATACTTCCTACTCAAAACAAAAGAAAACTTGTATCCGTCCTTAAAAAACATAAGGAAGACCATTGCTAGAAAATGATAAACATTCCCTGGATATCCTTTCCATCATTTCTGTAGCACAAGATACAACTTCTGGATGACAAGAAACCAGTTTGTTCAAAAACAAAGACACTAAATCCAGAACATGCCAAAATTGTTAAGAAATATATCATGAAACTCTTATTGTATACCAGTATTATTTACACCCAATTTTCCGATAGTCCTTGGGTTAGTCGTATTCACTGTGTACCAAAGAAAGGAGGTATTATAGTTGTCACCAACAAAAATTATAAACTTGTTCCAACAAGAACCGTTACGGGTTGGCCCATTATGCTTAATTATCGTAAACCTCAATGAAGCAAAACCGCAAAAAATCCATTTTTCCTTTTGCAATTTTATGGAATCAAATGTTAGAAAGACTCACGGAAATAAATATTATAGTTTTCCTCAAATGGTTTATCTAGATTATTTTCAAATTCCAATCGATCCTATGGATCAAAAAAATAACAATTAACATGACCCTTTTGGAACATACGCCTTAAGCGAATGCCTTTCGGGATATGCAAAACGCCCCAGCACATTCCAAAGATCCATGTTGGCAATCCTTTCAATGACATGATCGAAAATCCGTCGAAGTATTCATGACATTTTCCCGTCTTATGAAGACTCTTTCGAAAAATTCGCTAAACAACCTCGATAAAATGGCTCACGTTGCAAAGATGCTCCATCTTGGTCCTTAAATGGAAAAATGTCACTTCATAGTCAAGAGAAAATTGGCTTGACACAAGTGTCCTGCGCTGACTTGTAGTTGACAATGTAAAAAATCGACGTAATATCAAAGGTTTAGAAGTTTTCTGGACATGTCGGTTTGACCAACGTTCATTAAATATTTCTTAAAAATTGCCACGACCTTCTCTAACTCTAAGCGGCTTAAAAAAGATACTCCATGTGAATTCGATGATGAATGTCAAAAATCATTGACTTATTGAAAAGATTAAACACACATGTCTATGTGAGGTGCTTAGTTACATGTCAATGCCTGAAAAGTTATCTAAACTTGTAAACACCTGTACAATCCAAATTTTCTCTACGTCACGATAAATGATCTTGTTTTCTCGCTTTGATTGCTTGAGAGTAAGTAACAGCTAAGTGTGGAGGGATTTGATAACGCCCAAATTATACATGTTTTCGGTAGCGTTATTTGTTTATATTTAATCATTTCTCGTGAACTTTCGATACTTAATAGCATGAAATATGTGCAGGTTCACTTGAAGATATTCCGAGCTCAAACACAACAAAGATCGAGTATTTATACACTAAGGAAAACAATATACAAGAAAAGATAAAGATCAAGCTCTAAAGTGCAAATGTGCGCCACACTTATCCCTTGTGCGCCGCACTTCCTCTCAAGTCGATAGAATTAAAGACTTAATTAATTGAACGCATTAACTCCACAAGTACGCCACAAAATTTCCTTTGTGCGTCGCACTTTCTATCTGACAATGAAGAATAAATGAAGACTTAAATGCTACTGCATTAATACCCTAAGTACGCCGCATAATTTCCTTTGTGCGCCGCACTTCTTCACTAAACATTTAATTCCCTCGCATTTAATCACCAAGTACGCCGCTCATGTGTTATTAAAGCTTTAAATTTATAATACTAGTTTTATCCGATTTCCAACTAACACACGGGTAAAGTACAAACCCCTATTTTTAGTATAGGTTTAGGGTAAGACCAGGTCGTTCCACGGGATTGGTAATTCTTAGAAAGGGTCGATTATATTACGAAAGGGTAAATCTTATAGACTGTCACTATCTAAAGATTTCAAGGTACTTCAAGATATAAGATGATGTTGTTTGGGGGAACGAGAACAAAAATAGATAAACTTAGATAGATAATGGGTTCAAGAATGAAGGTATAATCGTTTAAAGAAACGGGTAGTTTGCTAAAATGATTTTCTATTTAATATAATCAAAAATCCTTTCGGCCTTTACTTTTGATTACAAAAATGCTTTAAGTTCAATTCAAGCTTGGAAATAATAAATATAATCTTCCTTAACCAAGTTCGTTAGACATATGGTTAAGCCTTAAACCTTCTTATACTCGGGTTAATAATCATTTTGTTAGCCAATCCTCACAAGGCTAAGATCTAGTTGTCATAGACAAACAACTTGGAAATCAGGCATATAGCCAGAGTCTTTCGACCTATATCCGGGCTAGAATGATGATCAAATGATTATTAAAGAATTCGGGTATAAAAACATCAAGTTTATATTAACAATTTCCAAAATTCATTAGTTCATCCAAGTTTAATCCATAATTCCCTCACGATTCCTAAACAAACATGTTAAATTACTCCATATTCATAAATTCAAAACACATAACAAGAATGATCAATTCAAAATTCATAGTAACAAAGTAGGGAAACGTGTTTATACCAAACTTGATAGCAAAATATATTGATTCTTTAAGAGTTTCCTTCAAACAATAATTCCAACAACCCAGAAATTCAACTACAAACACTATAACTTCTTCTTAACACAGCCTTCTAAGATCAAATGGTACTTTCCTCTACTAAAACCTAGAATATGATGAAGAACAAGGTTTATTCTTCAACAATTCCCTAGAACAACTTACTAACTAATGAGAAATGATTATAGATGATTGGAGTGAAGAATGGGATGCCTCTAACCCTGAATTTCGTGCTCTATTTATACTTGAGGATGGTGCATTAGTTGCTAGAATTTGGGGAGTGAAAGGTTGCACAATCATTGCAATAATTTATAACTTGGGAGTAACTTAAGGAGAAGTGTGCCGCACTTGGTGTGTAATTAAATAGCATTTACTTCGTCTTGAAGTACGCCGCACAAAGATACTTGTGCGCCGCACTTTTGCTTTAATCATTAACTCCTCTTTAATTTCTCTTCTAGATTCTTCATATAACGACCATTAATGTATTTAACGGGATTCTTTTGCACGTTAAGTCCTTTTCTTCATTTTTGGTCCTGATATGAATATTACATAACAAACAAGAAAACTTTGCAGTATTTCATGTGTTAACATACATATATTTAATGTATTTCTGACGGATATTTTATGTATATTTGGAGCGTTATCAGCCGCACAAATTCCTTTGTGTGCCGCACTTTCACCCCTCGCTCAGCCTATAAATAGAGGCCAAATTTTCATTCAAAAATCATTCAATAATCTCTTCATCCATCCATTCCTTAACTCACACACGCTAATCTCCCTCACAAACCCTTTTCTAACCAAGAACGAGGAATAATATCATACTAGTTTAGTGAAATTATAAAGATTGTTATTAAATCAAGTTATGTTATGAACTCCTTAGCAATAAGAGGCTAAATCTCTCATGACTACTCGGTGAAATTATGATAATGAATAAGTGTTTGGTATGATCGTGATCTCTTTAATCTCAAGCTTATGTTGCAATCCTATTATATCCTATCTTATCAGTTTTGCTTATCAATCTTAGATTATATAATCATATCGGTATAGGTTGAAAGACCCGTTATGATCTATGTGGTTTTAAAGATTTGTCTATGATCTTTAACGTCTGTGTCGAGAAATCCACTTTCGTAAACTGATAAACAAAATAAGTTTTGATATATTAGAAACTGGATTATTTGAGTGACACATTTGGTCTAGTTAACTAAATATAAGTCTTGAGTTAACCAAAGTTAATTTGTGAAAACGTTTTCTAACGAAAAATCCTTTTTATAAGTTAAAAGTTCCATCTTTGAGGTCTTAATCATTTCCAACACTTATGAATTATTTTCAACTATCCGAGTAGTCATTTTTATTATCACTGGTAAAAAGTTATTTACAAAATTGTTAAAGTTTGTTTTTCTGATTATTTGAATACTACTTAAATCCCTGTGGACGACCTGGTCTTACCTAAAAAGATTATACTACATACGTGGGTTATACTTTTACCCGTGTGTTTCCCTATAATAAAATTGCTATTTTCAGTCATTATAAATTTAAAGCTTTTGAAACACATCACAAGTGTATATGATAGCGATGCAATAAGTAAGTAATTAATCTACGAAGTATGAACAAGTAAAGATAAGAAAGATCAAACCGATGACATAATGATTTATAGTGGTTCCGCTATGAAGCTCCTCTTTGCCCTACTCCACTCCCCAAGTACCCAACTTGAGAGTTTTCTTCACTATGTCAATAAGCTCCCTTTAGGCGGAGAAAACCGTACACGTTGCTTACACTTTTTCTGGTACTAAGCTAAATACTGAGTTCTACTTTGAGATAGAACCAATCTATTACACTATGTATTTTATGGCCTAAATACTAACCTATTATACACATATGATATACATAACACACAACACAAGATATACAAGATGAATGATTATCACAATTGTGATGACACAACTAAATTATTAACACTTGAAGCTTGACGTCTTCGTAAGTGTTCTTCACTAAAGAGTGGAATGAGTTGATCACTTGTAATGGATTATGTAACAAGTATAATGATCAAAGAATATGAAAAAGATGAAAGATATGTGTAAAAATATTTGTCAAGAGTTGTCTTAAAATGAAGACTTAAGGTTGCTATTTATAGGCAACACTTTAAAATTCAAATGTTGTCCCAGCCAGCTGTTCGATGCGACCCACAGATCCACCATTAGCTGGATCCGTCCCGTGTATTTGGTGGATCCATTGGGGGAGTTGGGACAGCCTTTGTCATTTTGTGATTAACCCCAAATCTATACAAAATATTATTTTGTACTTAATAAAACTTGTTTATTAGATTCTTCTAGAACAAAATATTTCTTATCACCAATAAGGAAAGATCTTCTAGATTTGAGAAGATTTGGAAAGATTGTTTCCACTTATGGTTAATCTTATTTTGTCTTACATGATTAATATTACTAGCTTATAATTAATCATGTGTTAACTTAAATCATTTGATTAAAAAAGGTTTATGCAAATGATATTATTTTTCTTTGATAATTAACTATGTTTAATAATGTCATATTCATACCTTAAGTGATTTGTCGTCGTCAAGTAAACTTTCGACTAAATAACTTGTTTACTTAAACTTTTACGTGGTATGACATTATATTTGTTATTATCAAAACATTAAGATCATTAAATATAAATATCGTTTTTGCGCGAATATTTGTATTAACAATCTCCCTCTTTTTGATGATGACAAAATATAAACTCATGCGTATTTAAAAGTTACTAAATAAGTATTTAGTGGATGAGTTTACTTCTCTTCTCCCCCTTTTTGTCGAAGCAAAAAGTGTTGTAGAGGCGTTCCTTGCAAGTCTTGTCTTGACGAATGCTAAGTGACTTGGTTACGAATGCAAAATAAAGAATAAAGACTAAATTGCAAGTGCTCCCCCTTGGTGTATACTCCCCCTCGCTTGGGGTACCAAGGAATCGAGCTATGGATGTTTGCTACAAAACAAAGTTAGTAGACAAGAAAATATATATATGACAATTACATGTGCACACATATACATTTAAGCAATAAATAACCATTATCAACACAACAATAGAAATAATGTTAAATCCATTATAAGGGATAAAACATAAAATTTGGCATAAAATCCATTAGACAATAAACTTAAAATAGAAAAGAAAAGAAAACAACTAAAGATCCTAAGTCTTGGGATGAAATCTTGTCTCCCATATAATCCGAAGGGAGAGGTACCACAAGAGTGGTTTAGTGCGGAAAGTATGGTGAGATTGATGAAGATCCAAGGTGATGTTGTATGTATGAGCAAATGAAATAAACACCTTCTTGTAGGTATTGGAGTTGGTCAACTTTGTTGGTACAACATCTACATATAAGTAGATGAGGGTTGTGATTGGTGTTTGGAATTAAGTGATTAAATTTGTTGTGGAGAGAGGGTTTTTCATTTTGTAAAGTGTGTTCTTGAATATACTCAAACATGAGATGCATTTCTTGTAATAGTAATCCAATTTCACATTGGAAGTTACTACAACATTGACATGTCATGAGGTGAAAATGGGCTTGTCTTGATTCTAAGACTTCGGGTGGAATGATATTTAGATCAATTTGATTTGATTTGAGTTTTGAGAGATGTTCTTGGATGATTTTCCTTTTGATTGTAGGTGTGGAGTCATTTAAGGAAATAGACATTTGATTTTTGAATATGAGGTTGTGATAGTGTGTTTTATAAAGGACATGGAGTATATGATTTGGCATGAAGGTTCTTAGATTATATGGATGAGGTATTTTATCCTAAGGTTTAAGAGGATGAATACAAATAATAGAGTTTAAAGGAAATTTGATAAATTTGTTAGATAACTGTTCATACGGATCCACCATATAGGCTCAGATCTTGGTTTAGGAGATCCGTAGATCCACGAGAACCATAGAAATAACCAGAACATGTAAAGTTATTCCATCAACAAAGATAACTTATACCTAACACTGATGTGCAGTTGTCGTATGACTTCTACACGAGAAGTTTTACAACTCCCTAGGCAGTGCACCTAATCGTTGTAGTGTAGTATATAGTTGTAGTGTTGTATAGGCTATGTCTTCAGGGTTGTTTATCGTTCACTCGGGGAGAATAGGTTTGGGAATGCTTGATCACGGTCTAGTGAATTCTAAAGGTTGAAGGAAAAGTTTATTTATTGTATTTTTGTATTTTTATGGAAAGCAGAAAGTATATCTATAATTTAAGAAGTTGGGTTGGTTTTAAGATAATAGACTAAATTAATTCTACGCTTTTGGTGATGATAACCACTGAAGATAAAATATTGTGGTCTATTTAATCATGTAATTAGACCCTCGAATTGCTTCTCCCTTGTTGTTGTTGCCTTGTCTCCCTTTCGATGTTATGTGTAACTATTTCCTAAAGCCATAACGGATTACACGAAACCCGTCCGTCTACGTAGTATGCCTGCCAGAGAATCGCTCATGTAAGGTAGTTTTGAAGGACTATTACACGGTACCTAGGAGTTTACTAAGTGCATTGGAGTTTACTAAGTGCATGTAAAATACATTAAAAGTGGATAAACCATATTAGGGGGCAAGGTAGTATGAAGACTGTTACCCGATCATATCCTTTCTACACAATCACGTTTCCCTAGATATATCAACAACGATTATGGACAGAAAGCTGGTTTTCTAAGACCTAACATGCCCATCCATCACAAGAAGCAACATTACTAAGATCTACATTCTAGGTTTCATATAATCATAAATAAACACAATAATAGGTTTAGCTAAGCATGTTAAAGATAAAGCAAGAACAATAAATCAAACAACACATAGACATACTGAATGATTAAGTAAACCTTACTTGATTAAAACATGAATTGGAAGAGGTATAATAGGGTTTTTAGGCTCTAAAATCATCTCCTATAGCTGCTAAACGAACTAGGGTTCGTACCATCTTTTTATTCTAACGTTACACCCTGAAAACCCTAAATTTGGGTTTGTATATATAAGAAAATCGATGCGACGGCGTCGCGTTTTAGTCATGACGCCGTCGTAAAATGAATCTTCTAGATTTGTGTTTAAGTCGGTGCGAGCTGACGCTGTCTTGAAATGTGTGACGCCGTCACTTGATGAGTTGTGACGGCATCTAGTATAGCTTATGACGCCGTCTCCCGGCTCTGTGAGCACAAATCTTCAAGAGTCTTGGTGTTAGTATGTAGTCTTGTCCGTTTTTTCTCCAAATGAGCCCAAGTTACGTGTAATTCATCCAAATGTCTTCCAAATGAGAAATACTTGAAAAGGAACGATTAAGTACCTATTTTGGGCATAAACACACGATTTTGAGGGTTAAACGACCCCGAAAAAGTGTATAAAATGACACCTCATCAAATACCCCTACACTTGGGATTTGCTTGTCCTCAAGCAAATGGGCTTTTCTATCTAGACAATAACAATATGAGGGGTCATTTTACCTACTCTTTAAACATATTCTACAACACAACCTTCTAGACCTCGTAATTAAAAGCACGGAAAGTATATACTAGCACCTCACATAAGTGTTTGGGATTCTCTCTTTCACTCGGGTGTATAATGAATTATAACATATGGGGGAAACGGAAAATCACACTCATTACCTGTCATAACATATAAATTACCATAGGCTTGGTAAATGATCAAACCTCCACCGCTAGGTGCAAGTATTATTCATTACTATCTAAAATGTCTTTTCAAAGGGTTGTGGGGTGTAGTTGTAAGATAACATATAATGGAAACGGAAACGGATAGGAAACATTTGGGTGGCTTTGGGTGAATTTGGAGTGGAATGGTTAGCTAATTACTTTCACGAATACACACTGGTTTGGTTACTAAGCCAAGACTCGAACGAACACATACAAACTCTACACAACTCTACATCAATCTCTTTCTTTTTCTTTTCTTATTTTTTTAATAACATAATACAACATGGGAGTTTTTAACACGATACCCTAATACATTTTATTTTTTTTTTTTTGTGACCTTTTACATGCTCGATATTTACGAATCTAACTAAGTGACCCAATCGAGGTGATCAAAATAAATGGAATCATTTGACAAACATACTTGGGGTTATTGACTTAACCTTATCTTCCTTATACTTCCGCGAAAACTACCATGAATCCCAATCGTCCAAACTGTAATTTACAAGTAAAGACTTAGTCCACCGTGTACTCAATATATTAACTTGGTTACAACACAATAATGTACTAAAGGTGAGTACATATAAGGCAAGCTAAGGCTTTTTGGGTGTAACGATTGGTGTAAGGGTGTCAATGCTCTTCATTAATAGTCCGGATTAACCAAAAAATTACGAGAACCGTGAAAAAGGATAGGCTAGGAGGGTTGTACTAGGGTATCCTGTACTAAAGGTGAGTGCATGGCAAGGGTGTGGGATAGTTATATGATCGAGGTGACCATCATAACAGTTACAGGTTTAAAACATGGGTTATTCCTAATGCCTCTTATCAAGCAAATCCTAATACTTACTATGCAGTCTCGGAATGCATCACAAAAACAAGTTCTAGAATTTAATATGCTACCGGTACACTCATATGAATTTTACTAACACTAGACATTCCAGAAAAGGCGACGAAGACCACACGTACACATCCGTAACGACGGAATAGACACATGTGACTGCTCACTCCTTAACTCGAACCGGGTAAAGATAAAATCATCTTGGGTTACCGACGATAGGTACCCAAATTCCTAAAGATCTAAGGGCGAACCTCACATTTTTGGGGTGGAATTTTGAGGGTTATTGTGCTAGTCATATAAATTCCTATCCATGGGACGCTAGTAATACTCGGTTTTCGTTGGTATGTGTCGTAAAAAAATTTAAATTTTGGTAAGAATCCACTTAAGTTGAACATTGTCCCCAATGTTCTCTAGAAGTACCCGTTAAAATGAATAAAGGGAAAATATAACAAGGAAAAGAAACTAGTACTCCCCTGGTTTACTCAATAATGGAGAAGAAACATGCGATAACTGGTTAAATCATCCTTGATTCGAGAATCAAACCAAATGAAACTTCCTAAGAATTTCCAAGCTTCTTCTCATAAAATATAACCTGTAATCAAAGATAAAGACAACTATACCAAGCGTAAAGCACATGGGTAAATAATAAATACAACCTTATTAACTAAGTTTACACTCTACGAAAGCAATAAAGATAGGATGAGAGTAATGTCATAATCATAGGTTTTTTTGTAGATTTACAAAGAATACATATTTTAGATGTTACACAATTTATATATTCAAAAATACTTAAAAATTTCAAATTTTCTAGTAACTGGTCTCATGACGCCATCAGGAATATCCTGGCCCCGTCACAAGTGTCACGGTGACGGCGTCGCGTGTAAATCGTGACGTCGTCTCCACACTCTGTGAAAATTCACTTTTTGTTTTTGATGAAAAATTTCCTGTACGCAATCTTCTAAGCTATTTCATGTACCAAATACTGCATAAAACATGAGATTTGATAATACAATCATAAGACTCGAAACAAACACACAAGATACACAAGACACGCCTAATATGCAAAAAAGTAATAGATTGGGTTGCCTCCCAAAAAGCGCTTGTTAGTTCGATTTACGAGCTTGACTCTAATCTTATCATGAATGCGCAAAAGGTGGGTACCCCTACACTTGAGGTTAAGTGTGGGTGCTAGCAACGATACACAATATGTTCCAATAAATATCCACATGGTAAAGGTGGTGTATGATTGGTCAAGGGTTTTACTACCTTCATCCTAAAGCTACCCGGACGATATGGGTTGATGGGTGGGTCGGTTCCTCTTTTGTCTCCTTGATTTACATCTAAGGGTGAAAAATTTGGTAAAAGTTAAGGCTTCGGTTCATCAAGATTTGGAAATCCCATAGAACTAAGAAAGAGGTCATGACTACAAGTATTCAAGCCTAAGTCTTCTAGTTTCATGTGGTCTAAAGGTTTTACCTCTATTGGGATTCCAATAGTCTCTTCTACTTCATCTGGGTGAGTCACGGGCGGTGTGTGTACCTTAACTAATGGGAGGAATTATAGGGTACTTTGTGGGCTTGTATTATCTACCTTATCCTCCAACATATCTGGATTACCTATGGGCTCATCATCTAACCATGCCTTGTACTTAGGCATCTTAACCATAACTATCTCACATTCTAAATCCTCATTATATGTTCTCTTAGGCTGTGACTTAGGCAATTCTATCATGTCATCTAACTTACGAGTCATTGCTATGGAACTCTTCTCAAAAGTTTGATGCAATTGGTCACTTTTTCTAAGGGTCTCACCAACAAAAGTTGGTCATAAACACGAAGGTTGTTCATACGAATACATCATAGGTGAAGGCTTATATGGTTCTTTAATTTCACTAGGTGAGGTATTTTGTGCGCGAGGATATTCTACTCCACCATTCATCATTTTATATGTTTCATTAAGATTCTCTAATCGCTTTTATAATCTTCCGGATAATTTTCACGGTAATATTCTATGAAGCACTCAAATTGTTCTTCCGTTAACGACTCAAGTGTGATTTCATCCAACATGGTGAGGAGTGACATGTTTATGAACAAATACACAAAGAAAAGATAGACTACGAGAAAGCTAATGTGCGGGAACTAAATTCTCACTTGAAAGGATTCAAGCGTGTAGAACTAAGCTAAACTAGATCAATACCTAACAAATCCCCAAGCAGGCGCTCGCCAAAAAACTTGATGTGATGTGCGGTTGTCGTAGGACTTCTACACGAGAAGTTTTACAACTCCCTAGGCAGTGCACCTAATCGTTGTAGTGTAGTATAGGCAAGACTCGGGGTTGTTTATCGTTCACTCGGGGAATAGGTTGGGAAGGCTTGATCACGGTCTAACAGAATTCTAAAGGTTGAAGGAAGATTATTTTTGTATTTTTGTATTTTATGGAAAGCAAGTAAATCATATAATTGAGAGGTGGGTTGGTTTTAGCTAATTAAACTAATAATAATCTAAACTAATGGTGATAACAATAAGATAAAAGATTGTGTCTATTTAATCATGTATTACTCCCTAGATTGCTTCTCCTAGTGTTGTTGCCTTGTCACCCTTGTGATGATCTGTGTAACTATTTCCTAAAGCATGAACGAATTACACGAACCCGTCGTCTACTTAGTATGCCGCTAGAGCAACGCACATGCAAGGTAGTATGAAGACTATTACACGGCCCCTAGGAGTTTACTAAGTGCATGTAAAATACATTAAAAGTGGATCAACCATATTAGGGGGCAAGGTAGTATGAAGACTGTTACCTGATGGTATCCTTTCTACACAATCATGTTTCCCTAGACATATCAACAACAATTATAGACAAAAAGCTGGTTTTCTAAGACCTAACGTGTACATTCATTACAAGAAGCAACATCACTGAGATCTACATTCTAGGTTTCATACAATCATAAATAAACACAATAATAGGTTTAGCCAAGCATGTTAAAGATAAAGCAAGAACAATAAATCAAACAACACATAGACATATTGAATGATTAAGTAAACCTTACTTGATTAAAACATGAATTGGAAGAGGTACAATAGGGTTTTTAGGCCCTAAAATTGTCTCCTACAACTGCTAAATGAACTAGGGTTCGTACTTTCTTTTTATTCTAAAGTTACACCCTGAAAACCCTAAATTCGGGTTTTTAAATATAAGAAAATCGACGTGACGGCGTCGCATTTTAGTCGTGACGCCGTCGTAAAATGAATTTTCTAGATTTGCGTTTGAGTCGGCACGAGTTGACGCTGTCTTGAAATGTGTGATGTTGTCACTTGATGAGTTGTAACAGCGTCTAATATAGCTTATGACGCTGTCTTCAGGCTCTATGAGCACAAATCTACAAGAGTCTTGGTGTTGGTCCGTAGTCTTGTCCGTTTCTTCTCTAAATGAGCCCAAGTCACGTTTAATTCATCCAAATGTCTTCCAAATGAGAAATACATGAAAAGGAACGATTAAGTACCTATTTTAGGCATAAACACATGATTTTAAGGGTTAAATGACATCGAAAAAGTATATAAAATGACACCTCATCAAACATAAATAAAGCGTGCATAGCATTCATAACCATATAATTTACCAAAATAGCATAGTTTAGCGCAAAGATGTTACAAGCATTCAACAAGATAGCATAATATTGTCTTAAAATAGCAGTTCATGATTCCTAGAGTTGCTCCTAATCTAAAATTGATCCACGTATGACCAATATCCTAGCAAAGGAGTATGATTGGTGTGTAATACTCTCGATTCATTGATAGTGAGTTGGGTTTGTAAGCCTTAAACATCTTCAATGTCTCATTCCTTTTTTCAATTTTTCTTGATGGAAATTCATCTCATTCGATTAGTGCACAAACGAATTATAGTGTAATGGTGAGGACGAAATAGTTTTGGATATTTAGCAAGGACGAATCGATATAGACGGGTGATGAGTAAACCATATGGAAGAGGACAACCGACTCGATTTTTGACACTCTCAATCTTATGAGCAATGAAGTAGGCAAGATTAAAGTCTTGAGATTTTTTGAGATTGAAAAGCATGATAGCAGAGCATGCATCTAAGGAGGTTTTGTGAGTGTCAAAACAAATGACATTCTTATGAACAATAAGTTCCCAATCCTTGATATTGAGAGGAAGATTATCTCGGAGGATAATGGTAGGGTTTGAGTAATTTTGATGACTTGATGAAATGCAAATGATTTGAACAACATCTTTAATATTTGGAAGGTTAGTTTGATAGGGGACATGTTTTTCACGAGTAGTGCTTAGAAGTTCCAATGAGCATTTCTTTGAGAAGACACATGTTCCATTATACATAATTTGTTAGACTTGACCTAATTTTTCTAGTGTCATTATAAAATCTTTGTCTCGAATGGTGAAGCTAATCGAAAGAGACATATCACTCACATTACGAATCAACTGGAATTTGCGATAGAATTCAATGACAAATAATCAGGGACTATTTGAACGTCTTTTAGTGTTGAGAGACAGTCGAATTGAATGGATTTGAATTGATCAACGATGTAGTTGCCAAAGGTGAAGGAGGATTAAATGTGTCTACCTTCATGAATGAAGCGATTTTGAAAGGTTTTAAAAGAGCTTTTGACATTGTTTAGAGTAGACTTTTGGTGATGGATTTTTGGTATGTAGGCTTTGGTTCTTTTGTAGTCGGGTTTCATCATTCTAAGCATAATTCAACCTAGTAAATTTATAATAAGAATATAGATAAATATGTTGAAAATAATGTTCATGACTTTTTATGTGTTTCATGTACATGTGTTGTTAATCGCAAACTTAATTTTGCTCTATCTCTCAAATCAAATAAGTCAAGATAACACATTAATTGTAAATCTTAAGGGTTCATTCATGAGAAGATAATCGTTTTTTATTTGTATTAACTTAGACAACATTTGAAATAATTAGTATGTTAATTATTTTTGTAAGATATGTTGATCTATTATTTCAAATCTTTTGCCTTTTATGGAAAGAAAAATAAGTGTTTCAAAATAAAGATTTAGAAAATAAAGACTTACAATTATGATTGTAATGTATTGTAAAAATGTATGGATAGATCTTTTTTAGCTTGAAATGAGTTGGCTGGGAATGTTGTCTAATCTTAGGGTGATATGAGTGGTAGGTGGTGGGTGTTTATTGGAAGAGAGGCAAGTGGTTCCAAAATATTTATAAATGTAGGGTAACCCTGTTGGTATTCGATTCAACCATTGCTGGAAGGTCTATCTACCATCTTATGGGTCCATAGGTCGCAGATACTCAAAAAAATCGACAGAATTGGTTTTTAACCGAATTGAGTTGTGTTTTTGGCAATTGAAGTGTGCTATATATATACTATTAGGAGTATGTGATTTAATTTTCGGAGTCGACGTCTAAGTTTTGAGCGAATCGTGCAACTTGTCGTGAATTTCCTTGTATGGACATTTTATCGTTAGTCGATCTTCTAGGTGTGTCGCTAACTTTTAGCATAAATTGACCATGCTAATAACATAAGCATTTATGAACATTTAGACTCAACAAAACATCGTCAACGCAAGTGTGAATTGCAATTCAATGAATGTTCTTTTCGTCTTTTTCAATCAATTTCGTAATTTCATGTATTGACAATACATGTAGACTTTGAAAATATCTATGGTCATTTTATTATTATTTTTCTTTTTTCTAGTAAAAGATTCTATAATCTAGATTATGTTCACGATCGAAGGTTTTGTAATTGGAACGTTGTATTGACCCACATTAACATCTTTGAATTTGTTTTTATTCGTTTAAGTTTATTTTTGAGAGTTGATGGAGGAGCGTATCCATGATGAGTTCAATCATTCCTAATCACTAATATTTAAATAATTAAATTCTTCATATTTTAAGGCTTAGTTAATATATCAAGCTATATTATCTTTCGATGGAACATGCTCGCACTTAGATTGTTGCCTTTTTGGTCGTTATAGCAAAGAAATAGTGGTAACGGATTTTAGATGTTTCTAGTTCTTGTGTGTTGTTACGGGGGGGTTTTTTCTTAAGTCGACTAGCACACCTTTATTTTCGCACATAATTGGAACATCGTTGAGGTGTATGTTGTAGTCGATGAGAGCTTGTTTCATCCATAGTGCTTATTGACATGCCTTCTCGGCGCGAAGTTGTTTTCGGCTTCCGGTCGTGGGAGGTTCTTGGGCTGTTTGTTCGTAGACGAACCGAAGATGTAATACAACAATAACCATGAACGGTACTATAAACGGCAAGTTGCATTTTGCGATCATCCGTAATCGCCGCGTGGTCAGGACCTTAAAAAAATCTATAGGTTTTACTACAGGTTACTTTCGGATACCATATGACGCTAAAATGTATAGTTCCTCTAACATACCTAATTATGCTTTAATAGGTTCTAAGTGGGATAGTCTTAGGATTTTCTTTAGAAATGAGCACATAAGAAATTTCTTAACCTAATTTCGGGCCTCATTACTTACGGTTAATTTAAAGTAAAAATACCAATCATTACTTAGATATTTAGAGTTATCACGGAATTGGTTTCATTGTCCTTAATGGTTGATCTCCGTGACATCCGGCGGTCTTGGGGGGTTTAGAATTCTTCCTAACCCGTAATTCTTTAACTTTTCCTTTGATTGTACTTGTATTGATTGAAAAATACTTCGTCTCTCCAACTTGTTTTTATCTTGAAGACACAAGAAGAAGTTCAGCTCCCTCACATATTACTACAATTTCAAACTCGTTTACGTGCATGTTTTTTGGCAATATCATCACTACAATTTTTGACTCAGTGGAACCAAATTTTATGTTTTCGACATATATCTTGAACATATGATAAAGATGTGACTTTGATGTTTTTGTAAACTAGTGTGTTATAGAACCAATTTCACTATTGTATACTCGTTTTTTATCAGAATGCTGTTTAGTCTAATCATACAAAGCCTTAGGAATTGCTTATAGACCATACAAAGCATTTTTATGTTTATGAACTTTATTTGGTTTTTGTATATCAATTGCATCCCCGGGTGGTTTGAGCAACGTAAAAACTACTTCGTTTATAATAACCGTTTTTGACTAAAACACTTTTTAATATCCATTTAGTATAATTTAAAATAATTTGCTACAAGCATTAGTCTAAGAAGTTTATAATTGACTATAGCCTAGCTTACGGAGTGTAGGGGTTTACATCATAATCTATTCCTTCTTGTTGATTATATCCTTGTGCCTCTTACAGCTTGCTTTTTTCTAGAAACGTAGTACCTTGTTCTGCATGAGTATTTTCTATAGGCGTCCCTTTTTTGTTTGCTAGACGGTTGGACTCAGGGGTAGTGGGTGTAAGCACTTAACTTTGCTTGATTGTAATGCCTAAGGTCATACTTGGGGTTCTTGGGGGGATATTTAATACTTTTGTTAGTCTTTGTGACGGGGGGCGGTGTGACTGGTGGTTAGATGGAGGAGTGGGCCGGGTCGGGTGCGGTGGGGTGGTGGCGGGGGTAGAACGGTTTTTTTTGTTAGGTTTTAGGTGGTTCTCTATTTGCACATTCAGATCGAAAGGTTGGGTGTGTCTTTTTTTCTTAGTTGGGGTTTTTTTGGTTTCTGGTTTTTTTTTGTTTGTTTTTTAGGTTGGGGGAGGGGTTTGTTCGGCGAGGTAGCGTGGTGGTCGGCGGTGGTTTTTGGTTTGGAGGAGTCTTGGTTGTCTATTTTGGTGTTTTTTTGGAGGTGGGGTTTTGGGTGTTTTTTGGGGGTTGGGTGGGTGTGTTGTGTGTTTTGTCTTCTTTTGGGGGTGTCGGGGTCTGAAATTCTTTTTCAGAGTTGGTTTTTGTTCAAATTTAGTATAGTTATGTTAATAAATATTATAAATGCCCTTTCTTTTTATTTTTTTAACGACTATGTCAACTTCTTTCGACTCATCTTCTTTATTTTATTATTTACTGCTGTAGTATTAGTTATTTAAATACTTTATTCTTCACCAACATACATCTTCAATCCTATGTGATAAATTTGGGATGTATGGAGGGCTTTTCTCTCGTTTGTCTTGTTGTGTGATTCACTTTGTCTAGTTTTGTAGTTTATTTTACACAATTAGGCTTTACTATTTGAGATATCCTAGAAAAAAACATCCTTCGTATGACTTTGGGTCAAACTTTGTTAGATAGGCTTTAGTATTTAAAACGATGCACTTGCCTTCATATATCTTCTGATATATTTATAAAAGAGGGTTCCCTACATCGAAAATTTAAAAGGGGTTTTTCCTAGTATTACGGTCGAATTTAATTGCTTTTTAGTTTATATGGTTTGTAGTATAAAACGGCACTTGCACCTATAATCGTGTTGTGGTATGGATTGTTCATTTTGCTTAGTATTGTCATTATCGTGTATGGTTTATTCTCACTGTATTTCTTATTCACACTTTTTTTGGTGGGGTGTTCGCGCTGTGGATAGTTGTTTGGAGTTTGCATGGGGCAAAGATATTTTTGAGAGGTTGTGTATATTCCAGTATTCTTTTGGAACTTCAACTGGATATGTTCTATATAGCTTACTATAGTACTTACCTAGTTGGTTTGGACATTCTTTACTATTTAATATTGTCAAATTTCTTAAAAGCTTCATTTTTAGTTTTTTTAGTTTTCTAAGTCCATTGTTTTACGTAGAATAAATCGTCTTCTATCTACTAAAAGTGTTATAACTTTACCTCCTATAGCTTTTAATTTTCCGTGGATCAAATAAGTCCACACTATGTAATAATTCTAAACACTATTTTTAGTGGCGGGAAACCATATTTTTAGCTTTTACTGTACTTGCTTGTGTTGATTCCCTATTTTGATAGCATTCTACAATCGTCGATGACATCTAACTCAATCTATTAACACATAAAGCTTGACGTCTTCGTAAGTGTTCTTCACTAAAGAGTGGAATGAGTTGATCACTTGTAATGGATTATGTAACAAGTATAATGATCAAAGAATATGAAAAAGATGAAAGATATGTGTAAAAATATTTGTCAAGAGTTGTCTTAAAATGAAGACTTAAAGTTGCTATTTATAGGCAACACTTTGAAATTCAAATGCTATCCTAGCCAGCTGTTTGATGCGACCCACAGATCCACCATTAGCTGGATCCGTCCTGTGTATTTGGTAGATCCGTTGGGGGAGCTGGGACAGCCTTTTCATTTTGTGATTAACCCCAAATCTATACAAAATATTGTTTTGTACTTAATAAAACTTGTTAATTAGATTTGTCTAGAACAAAATATTTCTTATCACCAATAAGGAAAGATCTTCAAGATTTGGAAAGATTGTTTCCACTTATAGTTAATCTTATTTTGTCTTACATGATTAATATAACTAGCTTATAATTAATCTATGTGTTAACTATAATCATTTGATTAGAAAGGTTTATGGTAAATGTTAATTTTTTTCTTTGATCAATTAACTATGTTTAATAATGCCATTTTTATAACTTAAGTGATTTGTCGTCGTCAAGTAAACATTCGACTCAAACTACTTGATTTGTGCGTTAATACTTTTTCGTGTCGTTAGAGTGGCGATATTATTATTGTTATTATTCTCTAAAACATGAAGATCATTAAATATAATTGTCGTTTTTGCGCGAATATTTGTATTAGCAATCACGGTGTTGTTCCTCTCGGAAAAATTCGGAACATATCGCCATCTCGTTGTCCTTAATTATCATATTATGTAATATGATGCATATGTAATTTACATTCTGTTTGTCCTAGTCATGTCATCCTCGAGGGGTGTTTAACTAGCTTCCTCTTCGTCTTAATACACCAAATCGCGTTCCCACATCTTTCCGTGATGCTTCATGCCTTCTTCTTTTTTCAATAATGCGTTTATGATATGCGTACCAGATTTTTAATGATTTATTAAGAAATGGACCCATTACGGTGTATTTCCTCGTTAGTAAAGATAATATCCCCTTTTATAAGGCACATTCTTAGGCCAACGAATGGAACAATTCGTGCTTTCCAATGTTTTGTGATCATTTATTTAAGAGGGGGATTGGGTCTTAAATCGTTTACGTCGTCTTTTATCCCAGTAGACACCATAAGACGCATTCAAAATCCATAAATCATTGCGTGGCTTTCACTTCCAATACAAATGATTTTGAATCTGCCCTTGTGACTCACATTTAGAATATTAAGCTTTGGAATGCAACCTGGGCAATTCTCACTTGGATATATACAATCAATGCTCTATACATCCAGGAAATCCAATGCTTTTTCTAGTGATATAGCATAGAGGTTTTCCTGATCAGTTTATGTTGGCTTTCGTAATAAACTTCTTCTCCTATACATACTCACATGAGTGGCATTACAAAACATTTGGAGACACTTCTGGGTTGTTGTCGCACCCATTTTGCTGATATTCATCCTAGTATTCAGGTAACATATCCGTATGCCATTTGACGAATTGCGGAAGTACACTTCATTAATGATGAAATATCAACTCTTCCCGCACAATCAGTTATTTGTTGAAAAAAGAGGAATAATCGGTTACCTTTCGAACAATGTCTGTGAATAGTTTTCGGCTCATTCTGAACCGCTTACGGAATGTTACTTCCTCATATTGTGGGTGTTCGGAGAAGTAAGCCGCCACTAAACGATTATGAGCACCGTAACGATCCCTTTCTACTCGGGTTTGTTGGATTTTTTTGGCTTTTGACGCTTCTTATGGGTCGCTTGACAGGCCTCTGTAAAAATAGTAAGCTCGCTATTAACTTCATCTCCATCGTTCGAAGAGTTATAAAAAATAGCTCGTAAGACATTTTTGAAAGTGTATAGAGAGAATTTGTTTGAATGTGTATTGAGAATAGTAGTTTGAATTTGTGAAAAAAATGGTGAAATGACTTGGGTATTTATAGTGTTAAATTTTAAAAGTTAAAAAAGTTTTTTAATTATTTGATAGTTGTACGTTGTTGGATTTTTGGACTTTTCTTCCCACGACACCGATCGTTGGAATGATCAAAATCGACCTACGACCGGCAGCGACCGATTGCATCACTATAATAGCGACGGTGGGCCCTGTTGGTGACCTAACCTCAAACAACCCAATCATTTGTGCCTAGCCTTACCAGTGGATAGTGAAAGTTAGAAGGGTGAGGTGGATGTAAATGGACGAGTGAAAACTTGATGTGAAGTTGAACGAAAAGTGACCTTGATCTGTGACCATCGGGAGCAATCTAAAATAACATATTGGCATCTTCATTTTTAAGATGGCTACGTATTAACGTTCTGAAGAAAATTATACTAGAATCGTTTCCCTATACACGATGACGCGCAGGCATGCGCAGTAACAAGTCATTGGCTTCGAAAAAACCATTGACTCATTGTCTTTGCTTATAGCTCTCAAAATGCAAAAAATTGACTGACTTTGTCATGACTCTGTGGATTTGTATTTAAAGTATGTATGAATTGTTACTTGACTTGCCGCCCTCACCTATATCGGCAACGTTTCTATTTTAGCCGTGACTTTTTCGGATTACATTTTTCTGTTACGGTTAGTATTGCTACCTAGTTTTTGTTCTGATAACTGTTTTTAAGCTTCTGTTTTTTTTATCCTTTTGTTTTATTTTTTTTTAATAATTATAGACTTTTGTTTTAATTCGAGTTTTCATGATTTTAAAAAAAATATTAAATTATATGATATTAATTGGCTCGAACTCGCTTGTGAGCTTATAAACCGTTGGGTTTTCTAGGTTTTCTATTATGATTGCATTATATATAGTTAATTAATAATTTATCATATCATACATGTTTTCATCATCTATATTTATATTCATATCTTACATTATATATAAGTGGATGTCATAATGATGACTCATCCACATACTTGCCACATCATTATTAAAGAATTTCCACGTCAGCAACATTTCCAATTCCATCCTAAGCCTATATGCAGGAATTCCTCCTAGGCAATTACTGATGCCACGTATGCATTTAACATGCCACATATTGCAATTTTTATGCAAAACGTTTTCAATTAAGTAGTCCACCTAAGCATATTGAAGCAACCAAAATTTTAATGTGTCATACTGAACCATTTTTTAAATTTTGGATCAAATATTTTTTTTAAAGTTATTGATAAGATTCGAACTTGGGTCTATGGGCTAAACTGCCATTCAAATAACCACTATGCCACTTAACTGTTTGTGATTAGAATTTCAAAAACAAAATATTAATCCTTTAATGTTAAGTATCAAATAAAAACTTCATTGTTACACCTATAATGAAGGGAAGTATTCATTTACATACAAATTCAAATTAAATACTGAAAGACCATGTCAAAATCATAACTAATCGGGATATCTATTCACCATAAAAAAGCCAATTTAATTAGAGTTGGAATTGTGAAAATGTCAAACAGAAAAAAATGTTTTAAAATAATCCTTTAAAAACTTTCCTATTTAAATAAACCAATCGGATATTCAATCTCAGATAAACGTTTTAAGACAATCCTTTAAAACTTTCGGATATCAATCACCTATAGTTAAGGTTAAAATTGATAACAAACTTTCATAATATGCCAATCATTACTAAATTTAGTCCTAATTTATAACTTCAATATTAAGGTAATGTAACCTAATATGCTATTATAAAGGGCAAATCGCATAAAAAGGTACCCATCTTAGGTTCAATGTCAATTAAAGGTACTCATCTTTTTTTTTCTCAATTTAAGGTATCGATCTTTTTTTTTGTTGCAACGGTAGACAATTAACATGTTTTTCGGTTACATTTCTAACGATCGTTATTTTATTATTGCATCATTTTGTCCTTTATATGATTTTTCGTTTTAAAAAAAATATATTTTCCTACTTATTTTTTAAAAATTATACTCGTTTGTATACACATCACTTTTTTTGCAGTTTTTATACAACCATTTTTTTACACGTTTTTATACATAGTTTTATAAATATTTTTATACACACATTTTGATGCACGTTTTTATACACACATTTTTATACACGTTTTTATGCACACATTTTTCTACATGCTTTTATCCACGTTTTTTTGCCATGCATTTTTATAAAACTGTTTACAGACACATTTTTATGCACTTTTTTTTAAACCGTGGAAATAAAAATTGTGTATAAAAATGTTGTGTATAAAACGTGTCTATTAAATGTTGTATAAAAATGTGTGTTTAAAACCGTGGATAAATTCATGTAAGAAAAACTGTGTATAAAAAATAGGTGTAATAAAAATGTGTGTTTACTAGAAATGTGTATATAAACGTGGTTAAAAAATGTGTGTATACAAACATGTAAAAAATGTTTGTTATAAAACGTGTATAAGTTTTAAAATAAGTACGGAAAATCTTGTTTTCTTTACAAAAAGTATATAAAGGACTCAACAATGTGAAATAATAAAATAACGATCGTTTGAAATGTAACCTAAAAACATAGTTAAAATATTTAACTTTTGCAGCAAAAAAAAAAAAAAGATTGATACCTCTAAATTGAGAAAAAAAAAAAGATGAGTACCTTTATTGAAATTGAACCTTAGATGAGTATCCTTTTTTTGTGATTTGCCCTATTTAAATTAAGATGTGATTTGGACGATACCAAGCATAGGAGAAAAAAACGTTACCATGAATAACCACAATACAACTCAAGATGGAAAAATCAAAATTCGGTTACCATAAGAAAGCAAGTCTCACAAATGCAAAGGCCAAATTTCAAGTCGGGGAAAGCAAATCACATCAAAGAAAAAGATTGTTAAGCAAACACCAGGTTTGTTTCAATATAGTTTATTGATTACTTTTTATTTGTTTCTATACATATGTTGTCGAATCATGATACTAACTGACCAAGATATTGTTTATAGCAATGACACCGAATGCCAAGCTTACTCCAAACAATAGAAAGGAACATCCTTTAATATTATATAACATCAAAAATCTCTTTTTGTTAATCTTTTCAGTTTTTTAATTTTGATTTTGATTTGAATGGATTTGTCTGATTGAATGGTTTGGGTTGTTGCGAAAAAGTTTTTGTTTCAAGTTTTTAGCTTTTGGTTTTGATAATAGATTCATTTTGAAGGGTTTAAAATATTAAATTTGATGGTTGTTCATGATAAAGGTATTTTTTTTGCAGGATTGATTTTTTGTCAAGTGAATAGAAATGGGTATTTAACTTTCAATGAAAATGACTGATTCTTGAAGAAGAAGGATCAAATCTTGATTGTTTTTGATATTTTTTCTTTTTTTAGGTTTGACAAAATCAGGAGGTTGAAGCTAAAATTGAGAAGTTGGTTAAGCCCTCTTAAGAGGTTTATAAAACTGACAATGTTTAAGTTTCAGCTTTTTGTACATGTCATTGTATAATCTTGTCGCCCATCTGGAATACAGCTTTATAGCGAGATTCAGCGGTAAATAAATAGGAAACATTGATGTATGTGGTAATTAATCTTATAAATAACTATAGTACGTGTCATTCATTTTTGTAGGTTACTATCGGAGCCTGTGAGGCACGTTCTCGTGATGGAAGGGGTAGTTCAAGAGGATGAAAAGAGGAGAGGTTATACATTCACACTTTTTTTAAGTATACACCAATTAAGGTACAATTCTTTCGGCCCACTAGCTACAAATCAACATTTTATTTCAAATCATCAAACCATGAATAGTGGATATTATAAATTTACTAAATATTTAAAGTAGGATACATATTTTTGAAATGAATCAAAGCCTCATATAAAGTACTTATAAGCTTCTTGGACATTAAGTGCTATGGGAATGAGCAGGTTAGTATTATTGTCTGTCGGTTTCTCAGTTATGGACTTTAATTATTGATATAGCACATAGGACAACCAAAATACGATAGATTTATAGTGTTTATACCACAGATTTGATTATTTAAAAACTCATAATGACTTTCATGTCACGTATCCAAACATCCCCTTATATGCTGTTGTGATGTTATGCAGCTGCAAGCTGATGACGAGGATACAACCAGAAGATTTGAGGCAATAGTGCGTCGTAGCCTCGGTACCCATATTCTGACAAACTGAATTAAGAGCTCATTAATGTCAGGTATGTTGCATAACTGTATTAGCACTACTAGGCAAACATAAGCTAACACATTTTTGTAGATTCAGTTTTAGTGTGTTATTTGTTAATTCATACAACTATTGTTTATAGATTTTGTTTCATCAATATTTAGAAGTATATAGATGCAAGTTCATGTCTAATTTTAGTCTTCTTTTAGAGGAGAGAAACAATACAGCTTTTAGTGTCTTTTTAGTGGATCCTACAACATACTTTAATGTTCACTAATGTAATATATCTTAACCGAAAGTTGAGTTGGTCATTACATGTTGGTGGCGAACCCATACTTCTTTTGATTTTGTTATGTGAATTAGCAATAAACTGTAGAAATCCAATTTTGGAACAAAGTTTGAACTGATAATCCGTCTGATGATTGAAAAACAAGTGGATACCTTTCTTGGATATTTTCCCTCTACAAAAGGATTTAGTTATTTGTTACTGGCAAAGGAGTGCGCCATGTCTCAATAATATAAAGTGTAAAAGAGCTCACCTACAGGGAACCCATAATAGATATACAAATCCATTTAATGCAAACCGTAGAAATGTACATATTGCATGTTGATCTACTGCACCACTTAGGTCATGACTTAGATACCATCATTGGTGTCTCATTTTTGCTGTTCTGTACTGTACTAGATACTATATTTAGTATGTGCTTGGGTGCCAGGCGCCCAGCCGAGTGCAACAAATTATTTTTATCATCGTCTATGAATGTTGAACACTTGATATTGTTTATGCCCATAAGATTAGTAAACACGTTGTAAACCTTTTCACTGCGGTTCAATATCGCCAATTTAACGATTGTATATCCATCCTTTTTAAAGCAGTTATTCACTCAAAATATGAGATCACCAGGTCTACTCCCTCAGCGAAGATATACAAATGATAATGAGGATAGTGTAATAGTGTATTTTTAGGTGGGCAAATTCCTTGACTAAATAAGAGAAAAACAAGATATGACAAACAAATAGTAACTATTAACTTTTTTTTTGTCTTTAGTTTTGTAGTTTTTTATTTTTGAACTTTCATTTAAGCTTCATCTTAATGCGTCAATTGGAACATTGCATAAATGCTTACTTATATAACGTAATATTAAACAGGTGTAAGACCACGACCAAGGGGAAAATGGTCCCAACAAAGGTACAAGAGTTTGGTTAGGTACGTTTGAAACATCAGGGTCTAACCCTTGCATATGATCAAGCTGCACTACGCTTCAAAGGGCGCAGAGCAAAACTAAACTTTCCAGAATGCGTCGATATTCTGAAGATTCGGCGATGAACATTATATGAATATTCAGGATGCGGGGTCAAGTAATATTGAATTTCAAGGTGAAAAATTATTTTTACATAAAAACATGGTTTTAGAATTTGTTCTTATATTTAACAGTTTTTTTTTCTTCCAAAAAATGTTGGATACAGGCATATCTTCTTTGATCTACCAGCTACAGATTGCTTATGACGATGTCGAACAACGACTTATGATCTTCATAATAATTTGCTAAAAGACCCTTTCGTTTTTATACCAATGGATAAATGCTCTTTCCACGAACCTCGGCCTCTTAAAGCTTTTGTTCTCTCAGGTATTTTTCATGTCGTCTTTCCTACAACTATACTAAGTAACTTTGCATCATATGTAACAAGTCTTATTTGTATATTAATTTTTTTTCCTTTTCCTTTTTTGTTTTTGTTAATAGGGGATACATTTTAGCTCCTAGGAAGTTGTCTCAGTATACTCCATGAGAGGTGGGCAAACATCCGCCACCGCGCAGCTAAAATGCTACATCCCTTCCTACATTGGCTATACGGAATTAGGGGGAAGCATATAACACTATGGGTGGTTTGTGTTAAAGCTTTTTGTATAGCATTAGAATGGCGAATTGTGCAGGCGTGTGCCTAGATATGCCACACACATGTTTGTAACAAAACAACTAGCAGGTTCTATCTGTTCATATGTGTATGTAGGCTGGGAAATACGTGCACTTTTTGGACACCTATATGGTTTATATAAGTGTATGCTTATCATAGCCATAGCCTTTTTTTTCAAGTGATACTACAGTATATTGTTTTAAATCTATAATTATAGATAAGTGAAAAGTAAATGAGTAAAGTGAAGGACGGAAAGCTCCAGGTGAAATAAATGTAAGAAATTTCAGGTAAAATGGACAGTACAGAAAATTTAGTTTCATTTGTTTTTTGTTGTTAACAGTTCGTTTCCACTTGGTGGTAATGGAGGATATAAACGACCACAAATAAATAAAGCAAAGTACACATTCCATAACAAGCGTTTTGCGCATAAATGGAATAACCCTATATTAGTCAACATTCTTCAGTGGTCGTTTTGCAATTTTTGATAGATTTATCAATGTGAGAAAAGAGAGCCTCGGAATAAGAATTTCAATATTTGATAAGTTGCGTAAGTTTGGCAAAGATACCAAACTGAAGTGAAGAATCTTATAATCAAAGTGATTTACTTGATTCTCTTAAGAAGGTTATCCAAAAAGCCCCTGAGATTCAATCATGTCAAGTTAAGGGTCATCGAAGTTGTTGATCACATGTTTATTGTTTCATTACTAACAAATATCTCATTTAAGTAAAATTAGATTTGGGTCATCGTTGATGGTGTCGTGTTTAAAGAATTTTCAGGTTGGTATTTGGTATAGTTTTGATTATAATCATTTAGCTTAATTTAATGTCATGTCTTCATAAATTTAGCTTTATTTATTTTTAAGAAATGAAAATATAAACTAGGTTAATAATAACAGCCTTCAAGTTATTTATGTTTAATGAGCTGTAGTAATGTATGAGTTTGTTTACTACATAAACGCCATATACTAAAGAAAGGTCATGGATATAGAGAAAGAAGATGCATCAATTTTTCAACGGGAATTAAAACAAAATGAGCTCGCAGATAACAAAGGTTGATGCACTAAACAAACAAGTAAGTAAAGCTGGACATGAAATAAGTGATCATGATGTCATTGACCTCAACTTCTTCAGTGACGATGACAACCAAATGCTTATTTTTTTTATACTTCATTGACACTTTTTTAACAACATTCGACACTTCCTTTTAAAAATTATTATCATTATTTTTGAAGAAAATTAAAATTATTTGTCGAATGAATCACTATTTTTGATAGTTGCTTTTTACGCAACTCATTTGTTTTATGGTTGATTTTACAGTTTTAAAATTTCAATATTGTGCTTTTATTTGGATTCATATGTAATGGCGGATAATCTATTAACTTTTATTTTTTCTTATCGTATTATCATTCATTTCTTTTTGTTCGTTATTAATTATATAGAGTTTCTTTTTGTTCGTTATTAAATGTATAATTTTTTTACGATGTTGGTAATTCATTAACCGTTACTTAATTTATTCCTTCGATACTCACAAGGCAAGCCCGCCCATCGGGCGAGCTTTGCAACTAGTATATATATATATATATATATGAAGTATGCATTATATGAATTATTATACTTTTAGTCACGTACCGCCATATATGTATTAAAATCTTTAACTCAATCGATAGGAATAATGATTTAGAGGCCGGTTTTCTCTCATGGGCAACTATATATCATTGTCTCAAGGGTCAAGAGCAGAAGGGTTTGAAGATTCTATGTTGTGATAGAAATGATAAATAAACAAATTCAACAACCAACGTTGTGTATAAAGAAGTTTTATTTTGAATTTGAACTAAAAGCATATACTTTGCAATGACGGATAATTAATTAACTTTTATTTCCTCTTATCGTATTACCATTCAATTCTTTTTTTGTTATTAGTTGTATAAATTTTTTACGATGTTCTTAATTCATTAACCGTTACTTAATTTATTCCTTCGATACTCACAAGGCAAGCCCGTACATCGGACGGGCTTTGCAACTAGTTTATATATAATAAAACAAAATCTTTTTGAATCTCCTTTATGTCACTAATTACATCACCAATGACATCATTAATGATGTCACTAATGTTTATGTAGAAAATGCAAGATATTTACTTTTAAGTCTCTCATTTTGAGATTTGTATAACAACATTAATTATTTAGTTTAATTTAAATCTTTTTTTATTCTTTCAATTTCTCAAATCTATTTATAATAAAAAAAAATATTTTTGAATCTCCCTTTTGTCATCAATTACATCACTAATGACATCATTAATGATGTCACTAATGCTTATGTGGAAATTCAGAATATTTACTTTTAAGTCCTTCATTTTAAGATTTGTATAACAACATTCTTGAAAATTAGTTACATGCTTATTTAGTTTAATTCAAATCCTTTTTTTATTCTTTCAATTTATCAAATTTTATATTAAAATTAAATTTTGGGTCAATTGTGAAAATAACAGTTTTTGGTTGAACTTCTTTCTTTTTTCTTTGTTGTAGTAATGAATCGTGCATAATAGTAATTTTTTAATGTCATCCAATATAAAATTTAAATTTAAGTAACATTTCATTGTGTTTATATGTCAAGTTTTCAACAACCTTTTTATTTACATTTACAATACTTACAAGATATGCATGCTTCAAGTCGACTAAAAAGGACATCTTAAAATCAATGTTTTTTAATTGAAGGTGTGTAAATCATATCATTTTTCTTCGCCGAAGATTTACCTAGAAGCAGTCTCTTTACCCGCGAGTTTTCCTAAAGGTAAGGGTATGATCTATCTACATTTCACCTCCCCCATACCTTGCCCTGGCGGGATTGGGTATCGTTGTTGTTTTAAATCATATCATGTAAACTTATTTATTTCAGATAGTTATTATGTAATGTTATGTCTAAACTTGGACATGTGTTCCATTTTTATTTTGATATTTATTTTATTTAATATCTTAGAATTTAGCGTTAATTTAATAACAGTTTAACAAAAAAATCTATTTTCTACATATAAAAGATGTTGACTTGCCCTTACAAAAATATGATGCATATAATGCCCTTTCGTCAATGGCCTAAAACTGCTTTACGGACTCTTTTAATCTTCTATAATTTCATCTCAATGATTTTTAGGGTGTTGTTTTAAAAAAAAAAATCTAATACAGTTGCTATGAATTAAACATATGATGTGTTTAAAGTTGAAAGATTACATGACTACATGAATTATTTATATAGATAACTAAATGGACAACACAGGTCGATTTGCTAATTTGTTTACTATATGTGCTTAATGATGAGTTTTCTACTTGATATTCCTTCAATATGTTGTTGTAGAGCTAAAGGAGTTTAATGTGCATTTATGAGAAATTAATATATAGACGACTAACTACTACTTACTATTCATGCTTTCAAAACTAATTTATTATGCAAAATAATCTACTTTGGAAATGATTTGTTTTGTAAAAGTACATTCGAGATCACAAATGAGTATGTTTTGTTTTATATATACAATTTTTATTTAGCAACCCGCGAACAAGATATTGATTGTCGATTGTCGTGCTGTCATGAATTTCTATTCTTGAAGAAATCAGTTGGTTGCCCTAATTTTGAGGGTTTGGTAATTTAGCTTACTGCAACCCCTTATTATAGAGATTGTATGTCGTACTTTGCAAGCTGTTGTGCAAATCTTATCAGGAAAGTAAGTTTCCTTTGCCATGTTATTAATCTTTGTAAAAAAATTTGGATGCATAATTATCTCTTGCCGCAATTTGTTTGCTTTGGTTTTTTGATGTGGGTTTAATTTGGTAATTAGTTTAGTGTGTTTACTATTACAAATTACACTTCTTATTGTATCAGGTCAAAATACGCAGATTTCAAAAACGAGATAATGTTTCTTACGAATCTTTATTGGCTTCTTCAAATCTGTTTACATTGATTTCAAATAATCAGAATTTGTTTTTGCCAAATACCCAAAATTGATTGTTGTGAATTGGTTTAGTGGTCCCATTGATAAAGTTTACAGTTTTGTACATTGATTTCTTATATGGGTTTTGTTGTTTTCTTAAGGTATCATGTGGCTGGCTGTGATGAGTCTAAAAAACTTTGACGAAGATGAGACCATTCGTATCTTGGCGAGGCGACCTATTATGGTCGCAGCCATGGTGGACATGTCCTCTTTAATCTTTTTGTCGGCATATTGTTACTGAATGTTAATTATTTGTATTAACAAGCTGAAGACAAAAAAGAGCCCAATTGGAAGATCTGCTAAAACCATCACTATTTTGTTGCCTTGCGTAATAGGGGTGGCAATTCGGGTCAGGTTCGGGTTGGCAGGTTGGCGGGTCAGAAGAATCTGATGCGAAGTTTGAGGAACTCAAGCAACTGATCTTGGGTACTTCAACACATGTGGATCATGTGCCTCAAACTACCAAGGTAGCTGCAAATACGGCCCCATATGTACCATAAATACAACGAGGTTACGATGATATTGGGTTGGAATTGCTTAATTCTAACGCTGAATCAAGCACTACTATTGGAAAAAACTTGAGGCCCAAGTCTTGGGATGTCGAAGGATCAAACAAACTTGATCCAAGGAAAATGAATGACACGATTAGGGAGCGATTTAAGCCGAGTACAGATTCTGGTGCAGTCTTTGTTGAAGGGATGCAACCTATAGATTTCAAAGGTTTCGGACGGGAATTCAGAGTGGGTCCGCAAGCGGCAGTTGATAGGGAGATGCAACACGTAATGGGAACAAACCAAACTAGAGAAAGAGTGCATCGGGGGGCTAGAACAAATCAAGCAGGAGACAGATTCGCGTATATGCCGGTGTTTGAAGGTGAAGATGCATGGTATGTGCTTAATTACACATACCTTTTACCTTTAAAAACGAGCTAAAATAACCAAAAACGGACTTAAAATG
>BQNB010017047.1:0-20106 GCA_026074375.1 Tanacetum coccineum | reverse complement strand
AATACCTTAGCGACGTCATATTTGAGCTTAGTGGTTTTTCTAAAGGGTCTGCCCATTAAGACTTCAGCCATGTCGCTCATAATGAATTCTCCTATGTCTTTTAACACAACAAAATCTGTGATATAGGTAAAACTTCCGACAAACACGTAGACATCCCTAACAATGGAAACTAGGTTCTTTCCCGTCCCCTCTAGTCTATCTACCATTATTGTATTATAGGCTTTATGCGAGATAATATTCATTGGTAGAAAAGGGTCGAGATAGGCAGTGAACTTCTTAAAGCCTATCATACATTCAAATGCAAGGTCATCCCCGTCAAAACTATTGATTATTCTTTCTCGGCGTAGTGTTCCTGCGTTTTCATATTCACCCAACTCATGAAGAACTTCCTTATCATCCGAGTCATTATCAGAGTGAGGAAAGGGAAAGACGAGAGGTGTATCTTCTGATCCATCATCGGACTCAAGGTCATTTATACTGGTCTTATTGGGTTGGTCGAAGAAGCGATTGAGGAATCGCTCAATACTTTCTAGGCGAGAGTCAACAAAGGCCAAAATTTTCAGTAGCTCTTGGAGCTCTTGGTTATATCGTGTGCGTAGCGCAGCTGGTAGGACATGACGAGTAGGTGGTGGATTCACGTTCTCCATGATGAAGAATGGAATAGTCAATGGGAATTACGAGCAAACACACAAAGAAGTGATAGACTACAAGAAAGCTAATATAAGGAAATTAAACTCTCACTTGAAAGGATTCAAGCGAGTAGAACTAAGTTAAACTATGATCAGAACCTAACTATTCCCCAGGCAGCGGCGCCAAAAACTTGATGCGGTCGTCGTAGGACTTCTACAAGAAGTTTTACAACTCCCTAGGCAGAGCACCTAATCGTTGTAGTAGTAGTATAGGCAAGACTCGGGGGTTGTTATCGTTCACTCGGGGAATAGGTTGGGAAGGCTTGATCACGGTCTAACAGAATTCTAAGGGTTGAGAGAAGATTATTTTTGTGTTTTTATGTTTTAAGGAAAGCAGGTAAATCATATATATTTGAGAGGTGGTTGGTTTTAGCTATTAAACTAAATATAATTCTACGCTAATGGTGATAACAATAAGATAAAAGACTGTGTTTATTTAATCATGTATTACTCCCTAGATTGCTTCTCCTAGTGTTGTTGCCTTGTCACCCTTGTAATGATCTGTGTAATTATTTCCTAAGTCATGAACGAATTACATGAACCCGCCATCTACTTAGTATTCCGCTAGAGCAACGCACACGTAAGGTAGTATGAAGACTATTACATGGCCCCTAGGAGTACACTAAGTGCATGTGAAATATATTAAAAGTGGATCAACCATATTAGGGGGCAAGGTAGTATGAAGACTGTTACCCGATGGTATCCTTTCTACACAATCATATTTCCCTAGACATATCAACAGCGATACAGACAAAACCTGGGTTTCTAGAGCCTAACATGCACATCCATCACAAGAAGCAACACCATCAAGATCTACAATCTAGGTTTCATATAATCATAAATAAATACAATAGAAGGTTTAGCCAAGCATATTAAATATAAAGAAAGAGCATAGATAAATCAAACAACACATAGACATATTGAATGATTAAATAAACCTTACTTGATTAAAACATGAGTTGGAGGAATTACAATAGGGTTTTAGGCCCTAAATTCATCCCTAACAGCTGCTAAACGAACTAGGGTTCGTACCCTCTTTTTTATTATAAAGTTACATACTCAAAACCGTAAATTCGGGTTTGTATATATAGGAAAAACGCTGTGACGGCGTCGCATTTTAATCGTGACGCCGTCATGAAAGAGAATATTCTAGATAATGGGTTGGGTCGTATGCTCTGACGCCGTCGTGGAATCTTGTGACGCCGTCTTGATCTTTGTGGTGACGGCGTCACGTTGTATCTGTGACGCCGTCTCCAGCCACTATAGAGAAATTCTTGATCAATGTTGGTGTAGGTCCGTAGTCTTGTCCGTTTCTTCTCCAAATGAGCCCAAGTCATGTGTAATTCTTCCAAATGCCTTCCAAATGAGAAATACCTGAAAAGGAACGATTAAGTACCTATTTTGGGCATAAATGCATGATTTAGGGGGTTAAACGACCCCGAAAAAGTGTATAAAATGACACCTCATCAATACCTTTGTCATCATTAGGTTCTTCCACATGATCAAATTCCCTAACACAGTCCTCCCAAAACTGGTCATCCTCATCATTTGCAATTTGTTCTCTTTCCATTTCATACATAGCCTCCATATCCATTTTGAATTGATGCTCCTAGATAAGTTAATATTTGGTTAGTCATTATCCAAACACCCTTTGCACATTTATATAAAATTGATAGCAGTTGTATAAATTTGTTAAAAGTGAAAATAAGATAAGTTAGTAAATTACCTCATCTAATGATTCATCCCCTAAACCTTGTAATGGCATAGTGTTAGAACCTGTTAGTCTTATAAAATCCTTTCACAACTAATAAGCAAACTTGAATAAGCCCTCAATAAGCTCTATGTGAGCCGGCTATAAGAAAGAAAAGAAAGGAAGAAAAGAAAAAATGGAATCTTAGATTAGAGAGAGAAATGGTGGATTTCAAGTGTAAGAAATGCAACCAACACCCTCTCCATGTGTGGAGAGGGTTTCATTTATACCCTTGAGCCATAAGTGACATGTGGGCTTTTCTACTTGGGCCGGGCTTGGCTAAACTTGGGCTTTGAGCCCGAAACACGGACAATATTAGATTACAATCCAAGCCCGTTGAACCCGACTAGCCTATTACAATACAAGACCTAGTTTGACTTTATAAGACCGATAACATTCTTGTTTGACTTAATATAATTAAGGCTAACAATCTCCCCCAATGTTGAGGTCTCTTTCTTCAAACTCCTCCGTACCACCGATAACATTCTTGTAGGAGTTTGCTTTGTTTTGGTCTTGTCTTGTTTGTAATGGCTTTATTCATTCATGCTTTGTGATCTTGATCTTGAGCCTTTATCTTTTGACTTTGAGTTCTTGAGATCGTTATCTTGCATCATCTCCTTGACTTGAATCATCTTGATTTGACTTCCTTGATCAACTTGTGCTCTTGACCAACATGCTCATACTTGTTACATTCTTGTTTGACATATATGTTCATAAGTCTAACAATCTTTCCCAATTGATGATTCTTTATTTGACTTTGAGGCTCTTTGATGGTTGGGAAGTTTAGAATCAACTATCTTGACGTTGAATGATTGACTTTGAAGGCTTGAGTATGAGCATGTGGTTTATGAATCCGACTTCGCTGGAATGAGGCTGCAACACCGTCGTCTAAACCTGAAATAAGACAGTTAGCAATAAAAGATGAATATGGCTTTGTCATTCATCTTGAGTTCGGTTGCATTAACCTCCGGTTTCCCGTTTTATAGTATAAATACTATACCTGTGATCAGGTAGATTCAAAGAATCTCCTTGACAGGGTTTCCAGCTCAAAGCGTAGGATCTTCTAACACAGATGTATTAGATTCACCATGCTTGCTAGTTCTCATTACCGGAACGTCTCAAAGCAGACAACACGGTAAGAGTGAATCAGATAGTTACTATCTTTCTGATTAAGTCGTCAATTCATTTACTGGACCAAAATTGATATCCAGTTATCACAAGCTTGATTCATATAGAATCTTGCAAGTCACCTACCAAGAGCTTGTTTGATGTTGGCTCAAGCAGGATTTCCATCTTCACTGTGAATACTTAAGTATCACTCTTAGTATCACTTAGATGTTCTGGCAAGATCTCAAGGATAATGCGTAGGACTCTTTGTTACAGCGTGTGAACTTTGTGGTGTTCAACAAGTGTATTTTGACTTTGTGTCCTAATGAGATTTAAAATTTTGATCTCTTCTTGGCTTTAAACTGATTTGTGCACTTTTGGTTTTAGTAATCGGAGGCGGAGCAAATGCCACCTATTCAATATCACAATTCGGAGTGAGATGTCAATTAGATAAGTGTGTATCTCCGTGACAAAGTGAGACAAAGTTTCTTTGAGGAGAAAACCGAATGGTTGGGAAGGCGTTGTGCATTGGCATCACTGGGTCCATTGACGAACTTTCTTCAATATCAACAATCATCTTTGTGATTTTGATAGATTATGTATTGACCCGGTTTCTGCCTAAGGTGTAAGGAGGGCTTCTTTCTTTTCACCCTTTATCCATACATTTCTTTTTCATTCTTTAACCCCTTCAATGCTTACCAAGACGTCATTACTAACATCTTGTTGTGATTGTTCCAGTGTTAGCTTAATCTTAGTTGCCATTCTTCCCTTATACACATTCATCTCCAATCATACCTAAGGACTGCTATTTCTAACTATGGATTGTCCTTGGGTATATCCCTCTAGTTCTGGTTGGATCATAGGACTTATTCCTAACCTAACCACCTTATGACTTCAGAATCGTCGTAAAATTAATAGGTTGTTGGGTATGAGATCGAACCATCAAACCATTTTCTGACATTGTTATTCATATACTCCCCCTACACATGTGCTCCGATATTCAAAATTGTTTAGGACATAAAGTAAAGAGTTGCACTTAGAGTCTTAAAGATCACATTCTTCTATATCATATTTTAATTACAATTTTCTCCCCTTATTTTAAATAATAAAACACTTAGTATTTGAAATACCAATTGATTAAAATTTGACATGAAAAATTCATGGGGAGAAAAATTATACCTCAATTTTGCATGAATTTATTTTTCAGATAGGTCCCCTTCAACAGTATATGTGGGATACCAATATTTAATAAAACTTGACATTTGAATGAAAGATCGATATGACACCACAAAATGTTAAAGATGGAGTGAGATGCCTTAGTGAACAATGTATATTAATAATTAACATTATAAGTTTCCACATTTTAATTTCACAAAATGTGTTTGGATACATAAAATTGACATTTATGAGATGTATCTAACACATTAAAAGGCTTTGTTTTAAAAAGCTCCCCCTTAGAAATTGATTCACATAAAATGACATTCTACGTACTACAATTCTTTTAAAACTTATTCGAGGATGGGAGTGTTGAACACACAATTTTAACAAATACTACTTTTTATGGAAAAATACCACAAATTATATTGTAGACAATTTTGACATTGAAAGTTCTTTTTGAAAAATTGTGTTCAACGATTTTAAAAACACATGATAGAAGACTTCTCTTCTATTTTTAGAGTAAGCGCACTGAAGCGTACACTTCCCTATTACATTCGGGACCGAGTTATGCACTGAAATGTACATAAGTCATTAGAAAAAGTTTAGAAATGACCTGTTTTTGAAGCATTTGAAACACTTAGGTCGAACTTATTATTTTACACGCCCGTGTCGATGTTAATCAACATTTTTTAGGTACAAAATGTGATCCGATTCCAAAGACATGTCGAGAAGATTCTTTTTGGTATTTGAAATTTTTCTGATTTTTATTTTTTGTTTTTAAAGATTTTATATATTTTTTTCTTTTTGTTGATTTTATTTAATATTTTGTATTTTCTTTTTTTTCAAAATAATTTAAAACAAAATATAGAAATCACAATATTTACAATACGAAGTTTCCATTACAGTGACAATTGACTAGATTTTGAAGTGGATAAGTTTGAATCAGGTTGTTGTTGACGTTTATTTGATGCATCAGTAGTAGTGACAGCGGAAGACTTTAAAACAACTTGATTTTCTATATTGAAATATTCGTCGAACAAAAGACCGAATAACACATCCAGCTCATTTGACGTTGCTGTCTCAGCTGCTTGATGAACTTCTGTTGACATTGTGGTGCGAGGCTTGAACCGTTTTGTTCAAACGTCATTTGACATTGAGGTTCGAGGCTTGATCTATTGTAATCAAACGTCATCATCTGTATCATCATCTGTGAATCCACTTTGACAATGGTTTCTGAGATATCATCCTTTTCAGCAACCATACTCTAAGATTTTCCTTGTTGACATTACATAAGGTACCTGCACTTAAATCAAGACTTTGTTCCTTCTGAACATTGATTGATGTACCTGCACTTACATCCAGAGTTTGTTTGCATTCATGAATATGAGGGATATCTACATTTGAACCATGTGGGGGTTCACTGTCAACCTTGCTTGTGCAAGAGTCGAATAACTTTCCTGTAGGAATCCACCTAAGACCAACAGATTTAAAAATTCTACCCGTGGGTTTCCACCTAAGATCAGATCTAGGAGATGTTTTCTCAGACATAGCATAAGTCTTATTAGGAGAAAACCTATGTCTTGTAAAGATCTGTCTACTAGGTTTCTGAGTATGACTCTTTTGATCTATGGGTTTGTTACTGTTTGTGGTCTTATTGGATTGAATCTTAGCACGTGAATTTACTTCCTTCAGGAGTTTTGTTATACAAGCATCATGATTTGCATTAAAGACACACTTATGACATGTAGAACAAACAAAGTTTTTGGAATCTGAAAAAGAACTAGAACTCTTAGAGTGATCTGCTTTGGGCACAGCCGTTATCGTAACGCGACTACTCTTAGATACAGGCAAACTCCTAGATGTTTGATTGTTGCTCCTAGGGTTTGGTTTCCTATCATCAGTAGTGGTTTGAATTCTCGCAGAAGTAGGCACACTAGTTGTTGAGTTCCTATCTCTTTCTTGTATCTTTTTCTTAGCTACATCTAGATAGTGATTATGAACCATGTCATTTGAACTAAATCTTGGCATGTTCTTAGAACTATTCCTAGATGAGCTAGATGCAATCATGTGATCAGGTTTTGCAAAGGTGGATTCTGTTTTCTTAGGCAAATAATGTTGAGTGACTGGTTTTGACAAATTCTTGTTCACATCAACTTGGGAGGCAAACCGTTGTTTTGACATTTGAGCCCTTGCAGATTTAAACGCATTCGGTTGTCTAACAACTGATTGGTTTCTTAGTGATGGTAACACCGGTTTCCCCAAGACTGATGTTTTATCAAACTTAGTATCTACACTATTTCCTTTTAACTTCCTTAAGTCATTTTTTAAAGCAGCAATTGCAAAAACCTTTTCCTGAATCTGAGCTTTTAATTCAGCATTATTAGCAAGCAAAGATGTTGTCTGTTCTGTAGTCTTAGATCTCGTGATTTTAATAGAATCATACAAATCTTTGTAATGCTGTTTCAAAGTCTCATTTTCCTTACGTAATGTAGCCACACTATGTTCTAATTCGATGTTCATTGTTTCAAGTACATCAATTTCCTTTTCAATCTTGGCTTTATTACTTGTTTCATTCAAAATTTGACCATGTTGCCCTGATTTTAAAGATTGATTTTGATATTTAAGTTCGAGAGCAATGCAATGTGCTTCCATTCTTGAAAAATCTTTTTGAAATTGGGCAACTGTCTCTTTGAGCAAAATATTTTCAGACTCGAGTGATTGTTTTGAGTATTCAGTTGTCTGGTTATCAGGTGATGAATCAAGCATAGGACTTTTAACTTGACATGTTTCAGGATACTGGTCAACCCTACCTTCAACAATGATTTCAGGTTGCTCAGTATGCTGTTGTCCTATAGCAAAGATATTGCATTCAGCAGTCAATTGTACCTCAGCCATTGGCTCTTCGTCATAAATGGGTCTGATATCTGCATCATCAGCATCTGTATCATTCCCTGACCTGCTGCTATCATCTTGCACTGTTGAGTCTGTCCTAATGCTTTCTGTGTCAACCAAATCAGCATCCAATGCTTTACCCGTATCAATCTTACTCTCTTGCGTCTGCATCTGTCTTTTATTCACCCTTCTTTCATACTGTCTTTGATGACGTGTTCTTTCAGCAACGGACTTCTTAACATTACCCAGGTGTTGGAGTAGTGTATCTCTGAAGTGTTGAACCTCGAGTCCAGTGTATTCAACAAAGTACGTGTCTGTCATTTGACTGTCATAATCCAATGTAAACTTTGAATTGATGAACTTCTGGAACTGGTTGTTTACCACCCAAAAGGCTGCCATGGATCCATCTTCTTGAAATTCATCTTTGTCAAGTTGCTTTTGTAGTTGATCTACGTTAAGGAGCATTGTACTTGTGAAAGTATCAACATCTTGACCAAAGATTGACATGAATTCCCGTCTGAATCCATGTTCGACGTGAGTGCCTTTTAAGTCAGCTTTTGAAAGAACTTGAAGGTGTGAATGAAGAGATCGAAAATATGCCATGCATCTTTCTTTTGCTTTTGACATCTTGTATTTGATTGCATGCACATCTTTTGTTTCAGAATTCAAGCTGCATTCCTTTACTAATTTGTTTACAATTTTGCTGGTTTTGGCATCTCTGAAGTACTGTCTTCTCTCTCAGGAACAAGTGTTTTTTGTATGACCACTAAATCAACTTTCAATCAATGAATCCATAACATTCAATGCGGGAACTAATATGATTGAATGATCTTCTTTATGTTTTTGCATCAACTGCTTTTGTTTCAACATCTTTTGTGGAGTTCGTTGTTGATGAAGAATTAACTCAAGCAGGTATTTCCCGAGGGGAATCCATTAAAGAACCATTGTGCGCTCGTAAAATCCTGATTGACACAGCATCCATCTGTCTATAACTCTTCGCAATCATACGAAAAGACTCTCGACGCCGCTTTTAATTCGGCTTAACGCAACCAAACGTGGTTCACTCTTGAGTTTTGTTAAAGTAGTCCGTGACAACCAGTTCTGAGCAAACTCTTATCTCTTATGGAGGGCTACAACATGGATTCATTACGATACAGTACATGAGCCAAGGTCTTGAGAGAATTTGCTCGCTTGAAGATATGCATGTTTACCAAAAGCTTGTAAAGTTTCTATGAGAAACTTGAGTTTTGACGAATTGCTCGAAGACTGTTCATAGCATATATGGCTGTGAAAAGTTTGGTCCTTCCTTGAACTTTTAGAAATTGAGACAAGAAAAACTGTATCATTCTGAGAAGAACAATTGATGTTTTGAGTTTGCAATTGGTATTTGAATTTGACATTCTGATGAAGTTTGTGAATGGATAATCAGACGTAAGTTTTTTGATGAAGTGGTGATTGAATTTTGATTAAGTTGAAAGTAATTAATTTCCACGGGATTTTACAAGTCAAAGATTTAAACCGAGAAATTGAGTTCTTTCGCGAGATTTTACAAAATCGAGAGGAAACCATAAAAAGTTAACTGTTGTTGTTAAAGTTTGTTGATTAATTGTCCTTGTAGTCCGAATTAAAGTACAAAGTCCTTGTAATTAGTCCTTGAAGTTTGTTTGTCTTGCTGTTATGTTTTGATTAAACGGTGATTAATAGACTCCCAAATTAGCAAAACGCAACGAGTATGATCAAAACGCAACGATCAAATCAACGCAATGATCCTACTAATCAAAACGCAACTAGTAATGTTAGGATCACATAAATAGGACCCCGAACAAAGAAGCTCGGTCACATCGAAAATGCAAGACAAAATCCTAGCTCGAAAGGACAATGTTTATTAATGTTTATTATGTAAGAGGCCAAGATGGTAAAAAAGCCCATAAAGAAAGCCCTGCACAACTAGCGCAAATCTCCTATACGCTTTCGTAGACAAAATACACCTAGTTTTGACTGCCGAATTAGGGGTAGACTGACTCCATATATCTTTCCATCTAAGGGTTTGGTAGCAACTCTTGTGTTTCTTTCAAAAAACATTCTGGTTAGTGGTTAATCTTTTATTGCCATTGATCTTGTGATTAATCCATGGAATGATCTAGGGATCCTACAATTGGTATCAAGAGCCTACAAGATTGATGAATTGATTTGGTTTGTTATTTATTTTTTCTTGATTTTCGAAAATTAAAAAAAAGGGGGTTCGAAATTTTTTTTGTTTGATTAATTAGTTGTTTTGATTCTCGATTCATAGATGGTTTATGGTTAATCTAATATCATTCAAACCATCTCGTTAGCAATCAAGATTTGGGCAGTTATTTTTTCTTTCTTTTGGTCGAAACAAGAAATCGAACAAAGAGAAAAAACAAGCCGTCTTGATCGTATTCGTGGTCTTGGTTCGTGTAATCATTACTTGTTCGAGCTAATCTAATTTTGATAGAATTTCTTGGGAGATTATCAAGTAGTACCGTGTGTTTTTCTAGCGAAAAAAGGACTTTGGATTCGGGTTTGGCAACCGAACGAAGTTTCGAAGCACTTTCCACCGAACTAGCCATTCTCTAGTGGTTCGAACAATTCAAGTCTCAACCATTCGACAGAGTGAAAGACAAGCCAATCGTACGAGTGGAAACGAACACGCCAGCCGAGACACTATGACGATCGAACAAGCCGACCGAACTAGACGATCGAACAAGCCGATCGAACTAGTCGATCGAACAAGCCGTCCGAACTAGACGATCGAACAAGCCGATCGAACTAGTCGATCGAACAAGCCATTCGAACAAGCGGATCGAACCAGGCAACTCCTTTGAGGACCGAACTAGTGGACTTTCGATTTTGGACTGAACTAGGTTATACTTCAAGGACCGAATTAGCAAATCCTTGAGGATCGAACGAGCAGAGTCTTATCAAGGACCCAACTAGTTAACTCGAGTGTGAACCGAGACAGAGCTCGATTTCTCTAGGATCGAACGAGTTGACTTTCTTGAACCGAACTATATAATCAAACAACAACAAAACATAAACACAAATCAAACAACACAATCACTTACGATCAGATCAGTTCTTCTCTAAACAAACTTAAGAAATGGCAATCCAATGAAGAAACAGAATCCGCAGGTTACCTGATCACTTTCGCCACCAATATTAGTTGAAAAAGATTACTGAATCATGGAGAGTTCGTATACACCTAGTACATCGAGGGCAAACCCAATGGCAAAGTGGAGATGGAAATTCCATCAGAATGGACCTACACCTCACCCGATGGTCACTGATCCTCTACCTACTGTTTCTACTATTATGGCCCGCAACCCTCGGAAGACACTTATTCTGATTCATGAGGCGGAAAACAAACATGAGCATGGCTGAATACTCATCTAAAATCACTAGTCAAGTTCTTGCCAGACACATCTTCAACATCCAAAATCATACAAGCACGCAAAGGAGAGTTGGGATAATGTGGAGTTGCTTATGCAAGGACAGTAGGACTCTTTAACAAGAAAAGATTGTTGATGAGGGTACGAACGCTTTCGCGGAGGCATTGCGGAAACACCGAGTCACATTCTCACACTACACCTTCGGTCTACAAGCTTAGTGAATGACATGAAATTACTCAGCTCGAAGATCCCTACTCATCAGATGAACACTAAATTTGTCAACAATCTTTCCACTCTTCCAGCCATCTGGGTAAAGTATGAGACGAATGTCAAACAGAACATGCATATCTCAACCACACCTTATGTCAAATCTATACATCATCTTAAAAGCCTACCGAGCCTCATGCCAAAAAGCCTCTCAAGAAAACAGGAGCCCAGTCACAAGTATTGTTGATCCCTGGCCTATGATGCTCCACACCACAACGCTCCTTTCTTTCCATCACCCTCGTACTTTAAGTCCTCAACCCACTGCTCACGTCCTTCTAAAAGGTCGAATGACGCATTGATGGTCACCTATACGCAATTGCTAATCCTCCTTAAATTTTCCAAAAGTAGTTTCCACCCACCAACTCCTAGCGTCCGGACTTCTTCTTCTTCCAACTAAGGACTCATGCTACGGTACCATGATGTCATCATTGTTACTGAACCAGTTCAGAGGAAGCCTCCAGGTAATGTTGGTACTACAAAAGGTGCTCGAGGCAGAGACAGGTGATATCCGATTCAACTGAGACCCCGTGCACGGAGAAGGACATGTTGCAAGGACAGTGTAAAGACTCTCCCCGCGATGAGAAACGCGAGACAGGGACTCTCAGTCTTTCATAGATAAAGCTTATACTGATGAAGCTAAAGAAAATGGAGGTGTGTAGATGCTGAAGCTAAGCCATTCCTCGCATGATGTGGTACTGCCACCGCACCTTAGATCAACCTCAGCACTGTCTCTACACAACAAACAAGTTTTCAGGCCCCAATCATGAGATTGCTAGACTCAACGGTATGAAGGCACCCAATGCTGCTGTCAATCGCTTTTATGGCCGACGTGTCATCCACTAGTGCAACCAACAATCCAGGCAATGACACTGAAGAGATTAAACTATAGTTCCTTTACAAAATACACATCTTTAAAATACAATTTACCAGTTTTTATTTTACCTTTCCCAGTAATTTTCCCTTCTTTGGAATTACCTCTAAAGGCAACAAATCCTCTATTAATTTCTTCATAATCTGTAAGATAGGATCTGTTTCCTATCATGTGCGTAGAGCATCCACTGTCAATCACTCCTTTATTCTTCAAATCTTGCTGTGGATTGCCCTGCACATAATGGTAAGAAAATTAGTTTCTTTTGAGGACCCAAGCCATTACTGACTTGGATCTGCCTTGTGCATCAATATAGTCAAATCTTTTGAAGCACATTGATGCACTATTGTTTCTGGAGACATGGTCTAAAACTTTGTGCTTTGGTCTCCAAACCCAACATGTTGATGCCTTAACAGCATTTCCCTTGTTTCCCTCAACAGCACTAAGAACTGCTTTTGGCCTAGCAGTATTAACCCTTGTTCGCTTAACAATATTAACCTTTTTAGTGAAATTACTGTTATTAGCTGCTATTGTTTTGTTAAAATCCTTCTAGCAGTTGAATATGCATTATTAATAACATTTTTCATGGGTTATGCATTATTCACTATTGTTCTTGATTGAACAGTATTAACTGGTCTAACAGCATTAACTAAAATTGGACCAGACCTAGTTAAGACTATTTTTGGAACCTTGTTCCTTTTTGGAATGGGGTAAGTTAATTTAGAAAAATTCTGTTTGTTCACCCTTTGAATATTTGTCCAAACTAGCTTTGCACATCTTCCATTATTATACCAGTTATTGCAATCATTCTTCAAATGATCAAAATTACCACACACATGACAAGTTTTGTTGAACATCTCAAAATCATTCCCTAATTTTTGAGACATCTGTTGGTTCCAGTTTCTCTTGTTCCCTCTAGGACTAGGTGTGTTTTGCTTATTTTTATCAACTGATGTTTTCCTAGAATATTTTTCTTGCTCAGTAGACTTAACAAAGTTTATCTTAGCAAAACTAGGTTTATTAAACATCTCAACTGTTTTAACCTTAGGCACATTTTCTTCATCACTATCAGATTCCCAATCCTCAATAATTGGGGCTCCATTTTCTTTTCTAGCAGTCTCGGGTTCATTAGTCTCAACAGTAGGCTTTTCAACTACAAACTCATTCACATCAACAAAATCATCTAGACTAGGATAAACTAAATCCAATTTTAGTGGCATAAAATTCCTAGTATAGGGAGGTGGGACAACATTATACCCTAATCTTGTTTTACACTTATCCATTATCTGTCTGTCTAGAAGTTTACTTAGGTTTTTTGATGAATTTTCAAAATTTTGTACTGTAAGTTTAACCTTATCTTTTTCTTTTGTAGTTAACTCTAACTTCCTTTTAAGCTCTGTAATATCTAAATCTCTTAAAGTTTTATATCTTCCTCATACACAGACTCACTTTTCTTAAAGACTAATAGTCTAGCTTCTATAGATTCTAAACCAGTTTTATAGGGTACAGCACTTACCCTAGCTGTTCTTAAGTCTTTAACTAATTGTTTATTTTGTTCTTTTAGATCTTTTACATATTATAAACAAGATGAACAACAATTTGAGTTATTAGATACCCTCGGTTTGTAGAAGGAGGTGAAATACAAAACCCACCCCTGTTGAAGAATAAGCCATGAGAGCAAAATTGGTTGGACCTTCTACCTGATCACTCCAATCATAGCCAAAGCCATCACACTAAGATACTAAGGCATTTGAAGTAGTTTCTTCAACTGGCACAGTCTTTCTGGTAGGCTCTCTGTTTCTATTGTCTTGATTATTGGGTGCCTTGCACTCCCTTGCAAAGTGTCCTCTCTTGTGGCAGTTGAAACACTCCACCTTGGACTTGTCAAACCTAATTCTTTCTTTGTTGGCCATGTCCAGCTTCCTTCCAGTATTCTTCAGGAATCTTCTTGCCCTCATAGTCAGCATAGCAATGTTCCACCTCAAATCCATCTCTTCTAGATCATCAGGATTGATTTGTTGTAGATCTTCATTATCTAGCTGTGGAATACTTGGTTGGCTAGCAAAGAAGGAATAAATCACAGCATCACTCAAATTTTCAATAGTTGTTAAGCTATCAGCAGCACCCTGAGTGCTAGCAGTATTAACACCCTGAGCAGTATTAACTGCTCTAGTTGCACTGTTAGTGCTGCTAGAGGACAGAAAGGCTACATTGTGTGAGTTTGTGGTTGAGCTAGATGTCCCCTTGACCTCTGATTCATAAGCCTTTAGGTTGTTGAAGAGGTCATCCAAACTCAATGTCTCAATCTCTGGTTTGTTCCTCCACACAATAGTATGCATAGTCTATTCTTGTGACAAACTTCTCAAGAACCTTTGAATTGTGTCCTTCATTGAGGGATAACTTCACCATGCATCTCTAGTTGACTAATTAGCTTTTGAAGCCTTTTATAAGTTTGCTCAATCACTTCTGTGCTGGATGTAGCAAAGTTTTCATATTGCCGCTTCAGAATATTTTTCCGAGTTTTCTTTATAGCAGTATTACCTCCAAATATGTTCTTAATAGCCTGCATCAGTATCTTAGCATCCTTGTATGAGTTAAACTTTAATTGATGCTCATTAGGTAAGGCCATCAACAAAGTGCTTCTTGCCTTCAACTCTGCCCTTTTTTGTACCTTCTCTTCAACACTTGTAGGAGGGATAACTGATATCCCACAATATAATCCTTACACAACTAATAAGCAAACCCAAATAATCCCTAAATGAGCCGGCAATAAGAAAAGAAAAGAAAGAAAGAGAGAAACTTGGAATGTTAGATTAAGAGAGAGAATTGGTGAGTTACAATGTGAGAAAATGTGCAACCAACACCCTCTCCATGTGTGGAGAGGGTTCCTTTTATACCCCTAGCCAACATGTTATTTATACTAGCCTGGCACTTGGGCTTTCTAAATGGGCCGGGCTTGGTTTAACTTGGGCTTTGAGCCCGAAACATGGACAATATTAGATTACAATCCAAGCCCGTTAAACCCGACTAGCCTATTACAATACAAGACCTAGTTTGACTTTCTAAGACCGATAACATTCTTGTTTGACTTAATATAATTAAGGCTAACAATCTCCCCCAATGTTGAGGTCTCTTTCTTCAAACTCCTCCGTACCACCGATGACGTTGAAGATATGACTTTTGACGTTTATGTTTTGCCTTGTTTTGGTCTTGTCTTGTTTGTAATGGCTTTGATCATTCATGCTTTGTGATCTTGATCTTGAGCCTTTATCTTTTTGACTTTGAGTTCTTGAGATCGTTATCTTGCATCATCTCCTTGACTTGAATCATCTTGATTTGACTTCCTTGATCAACTTGTGCTCTTGACCAACATGCTCATACTTGTTACATTCTTGTTTGACATATGTGATTATAAGTCTAACAATCTCCCCAATTGATGATTCTTTATTTGACTTTGAGGCTCTTTGATGGTGGGGAAGATTAGAATCAACTATCTTGACGTTGAATGATTGACTTTGAAAGCTTGAGTATGAGCATGTGGTTTATGAATCCGACTTCGCTGGAATGAGGCTGCAACACCGTCGTCTAAACCTGAAATAAGACAGTTAGCAATAAAAGATGAATATGGCTTTGTCATTCATCTTGACTTCGGTTGCATTAACCTCCGGTTTCCCGTTTTATAGTATAAATACTATACCTGTGATCAGGTAGATTCAAAGAATCTCCTTGACAGGGTTTCCAGCTCAAAGCGTAGGATCTTCTAACACAGATGTATTAGATTCACCATGCTTGCTAGTTCTCATTACCGGAACGTCTCAAAGCAGACAACACGGTAAGAGTGAATCAGATAGTTACTATCTTTCTGATTAAGTCGTCAATTCATTTACTGGACCAAAATTGATATCCAGTTATCACAAGCTTGATTCATATAGAATCTTGCAAGTCACCTACCAAGAGCTTGTTTGATGTTGGCTCAAGCAGGATTTCCATCTTCACTGTGAATACTTAAGTATCACTCGGATGTTCTGGCAAGATCTTCAAGGAAAATGCCGTAGGACTCTTTGTTATAGCTTGTGAACCTTGGTGGTGTCAACAAGTGTAATTTTATATTGTGTCCCTAATAAAATTTAATTTGATTCTCTTCCATGCTCTATACTCGATTTGTGGCACTTTGGATTTAGTGTAATCGAGGCTGGAGCAACAGCACACCTATTCGCAATATTAACAAACTTGAATGTCTTGTCTTAATAATGTAATAGATAACGCGTAGTTATCTCCGAGACAAATGAGACAATTTCTTTTGAGAGAAACCCGAAAGGCTGTAAGGGTTATGCAAACATCACAGGTCCATGACGACTTCTCAATAACAACAAACAACATTGTGATTTTGATAGATATGTATTGACCCGGTAACTGCCATAAGGTGTAAGGAGGGATTCTTTCTTTTTCACCCTTTATCCATATATTTCTTTTTCATTTTTAACCCCTTCAATGCTTACCAAGACGCCATTACTAACACCTTGTTGTGATTGTTCCATGTTACGTCAATCTTAGGTCGTCATTTTTCCCTTAATACACATTCTTCACTCCTTCATACCTAAGGACTCTATTTCTAACTATAGAGTGTCCTTGGTATATCCCTTCGGTTCTGGTTGGGATCGTGAGGACTTAATTCCTAACCTAACAACCTTTCTGACATCGAAAACGCATAAAAATTAGAGGATATAGGTTGGGGTATGAGATCGAACCATAAAACCACTTTCTGACATGTTAATTTCAAAAATCCCCCCTACACATTGCCTCTCGCGAGATTCGAAATTGTTTAGCACATGAAGGAAAGAGTTTAGCACTTACAGCTTAAAGATCACATTCTTCTATATCATAAATGGATATCTATCTTAAATTGTTTGAAGTGATTGAATGTGTTTTAAATAAATTAACGTTCACGGATTTCTACAAATCTTTTGATTAAATCGAGAAAAAGAATCGAGATCTTTCGCGGATTTACAAAATCAAGAAGAAAACCGTGATGATATATTGATTTCATTTCAAGTATAAATTAAGTTGATGTTGGTTTGATTGGATGTTATGTTGTGTTGTAATTAATTGTCCTATAGTCCGAATTAGAAGTCTAAAGTCCTTGTATTTAGTCTTAGAAGTTTGTTTGTCTTGATGTTATGTTTTGATTAAATGGTGATTAATAGATTCCCAAATTCGGTCAAATACCACCAATTTTTTTCGGGAAATTAGGGTTTCAAAACATAGGTTTTCAGTGGACAAAACGCAGGAGCAAATCTCAACTTGTAGATAAAACTCAAGAGCAAAACGCAGTGACTTTTGAGCAAAACGCAACGAGATAGATGCAAAACGAAACGTTATTACAAAACGCAACGAGTCTGAGCAAAACGCAACGAATCTAATCAAAACGCAACGAGTATGAGCAAAACGCAACGAGTATGATCAAAACGCAACGAGTCTGAGCAAAACGCAACGAATCTAATCAAAACGCAACAAGTCCAGCAAAAACCGCAACACTCGTGGTAAAACGCAACACTTGAGCAAAACACAACGAATATAATCAAAACACAATCAACTCTTGAGGCAAAACGCAATCAAGAAATTAACTGGGCAGAGTTTCTCTTAGTCAAAACGCAGTGAGGGTCTTCAACTTGTGACTTTTAGCAAAATGCAACACTTGAGGCAAAACGCAATGACTTTGTAGAGCAAAACGCAGTCTTCTTCGAGGCATAAACTGCATTGGTTCTTACGAAACACAAACACTACCTTAAAAAACAAACGCAAGACAAGCAATTCCGGAACGTCTTTGAGCAAACGCAATGACGAACACGAACCCTTCAATAGCAAAACGGGCAGCCAAGAAAAAATCTTCAAACTTTCTTGTAAGCTACGAAATGATGTTAAAACCACTTAGTAATGATGCAAGGAAGTGATCTAAGCCCGAAAGTACAAGTCTTTAACACTTTTAACCACGAAACAAAGATCGAGCTTTGATTTTTTTTCTTGCTTTTTTTTGAACCAAAGAAAAAACCAACAAAAAAACCCATGAATTTCTCACAAAACAAATACTAAACACCCCTTGGCGAGTGATACCACATGTTATCCCATTAATTTAACCCATTCCACAACTATAATCTTTACCAATATGCTAGAAAATAAGATGGAATCTTAGAGAGAGAAAGTAGAGAGAGAAACAACTAGATTAGAGAGAATGGTGAGTTACAAATGTGTGAGAAAATGCAACCAACACCCTTCACCAAGTGTGGTGAAGGGATATTTATACCCTTTTGCCTTAAGTGAGGCGTATGGGCTTCTAAATGGGCCGGGCTTGGCTTCTCGTGGGCTTTTAGCCCGATACATAGACGATATTAGTTTAATGTCTAAGCCCGTTAAACCCGACTAGCCTATTACAATACAAGACCTAGTTTGATTTTTTAAGACCGATAACATTCTTGTTTGACTTAATATAATTAAGGCTAACACAAGCGACCTACACTTCCTTCCGTACAAGGCTTTAAACGGAGCACATCTTATACTCGAATGATAGCTATTATTGTAAGAAAACTCAGTCAATGGTAGATGAACATCCCAGCTACCACCAAAATCAATTACATACGCCCTCAACATATCCTCTAAGGTCTGAATGGTACGCTCACTTTGTCTATCTGTTTAGGGATGATAAGCCGTACTCATATCTAACCTCGTCCCTAATGCTTTTTGCATAGTCTGCCAGCAATGCGACGTAAATCGTCCATCTCTATCCGAAATAATCGACACAGGAACTCCATGTCTCACGACTATTTCATCGACGTAAATCTTTGCCCATTTCTTAGTACTATAGTCTTCTCTTATAGCTAGGAAATGAGCTGACTAAGTCAATCTGTCGACTATGACCCAGATTGTGTCATGCCCACTTTTTGACCTAGGCAACTTAGTGATAAAATCCATAGTGATCTTATCCCACTTCCATTTAGGAATCTCAGGTTGTTGCAGTAAGCCCGAAGGCCTTTAATGCTCAGCCTTTACTTTTGAACATGTCAAACACTTGCTAACATAAGTAGCAATATCTCTCTTCATTCTTAGCCACCAATACATATCTCGAAGATCATAATACATCTTATCAGCTCCTAGATGCACAGAGTACTTAGACTTGTGAGCTTCATCCATGATCATCGTTCTCATGCCTCCTACTAATGGAACCCATATAGGGTCCATGAAATACAAACTCTCGCCCTCTTTCTTCTCCATCTGTTGATCTAACCCATGTAGATTTTCTATAAATATATTCTCTTGCTTAAGCGCCTCACTCTGGGCTGTTTGTATCTTTTCTCTCATTCCAATCTGGATAGTCAATGCCATAGCCCTTACACGTCTAGGTTTCAACCGTCCCTTCCTACTTAATGCATCAGCCACTATGTTCGCCTTACCAGGGTGGTAACGAATTTCACACTCATAATCACTAAACAACTCAACCCATCTCCTCTAACGCATATTCAGCTCTTTCTGATCGAAAATGTGTTGAATACTTTTGTGATCTGTATAGATAACACTCTTAGTACCATACAGATAATGCCTCCAAGTCTTAAGAGCAAACACAAAAACTCCCAATTCCAAATCATGCATCGTATAATTCTTCTCATGGGTTTTTAGCTGCCTTGATGCATAAGCAATCACTTTGCCTCTTTGCATGAGTACACAACCTAATCCTTGGTTTGATGCATCACAATAAACCATGAAATCTTCCACTCCATCAGGTAGCATCAATATTGGTGCATCACACAAGTTATTCTTTAAAGTTTGAAATGCCTATTCTTGCTCCACACCCTACACATACTTCTGATTCTTCTGAGTTAACGAGGTAAGAGGTTTAGCAATTTTGGAAAAATTTGCAATAAACCGTCGGTAATAACCAGCTAATCCCAAAAATGATCGAATCTCAGAAGG
>BQNB010017046.1:55405-66920 GCA_026074375.1 Tanacetum coccineum | reverse complement strand
GTTGTGTATCCTGAATTCTTTAATAATTAAGCCCGAGATTGAACCAAGCTAGCTTGTTCAGGCTGATACGCATCGTACTGTTTACCAACTTGATCCCAAGATACTCGAACTTTAATTACTATCGAAAAGTTACTTTTCGTTCAGTTAAAAATTAATTTTATATTAAAATCATGTTTGAATACTTATATTTTGAGAAATGAAGGGTTATTTAATTTTACCAAATACCGTTCATTTATGTTGTTCATTTTTTGCTAAAATAAAAATATAAAAGCGAAAAGTTATTTTTTAGATGTAAAAAAGTTTTTATTTTGATGAATATAAGGGTTTTGCTAAACAATGTTCACTTACAATTGTTAAGCCAAATTAATTAACCTATCATTTTTATATTTAAATTAATTATGTATTTAATGCAGAATAAATAAGCATACAAATTACTTTAAATAACATATTTTTTCTTTATTTAAAATAATTATATACTAAATGCAAAATAAATAAACTAAAAATTACTTTTTATATAATTAAAATTTAGACCAAAACTGGATTTTTACCCATGACTCAAAAATACTCCACACGAGCCCTCCAAATATAGGTACATCGAACTTCTATTAAAAGATGAAAGGTCATTTGGTAAAACTAAATAAATTGTCAATCCATTATGTGTCATTGTCTAAATTAGTTTGGTGATTTTTCCTGTATATTTTTTAGTCTCATTGATTCCAAACAAATGAAAAATGATTTAAGTACAAAGTCTCAACTTTGTAACATGCTTAAAAAGACTTTTTGTTCTCCAACCTACTATTTGTTGCGAAACGAGGTTTTGCACCCTCGCGTTTCGCTACGTAGCGCGAGCTTTTAAGTTAAAGGTTAACTTTGCAATGTCAAAAAAAAATTATGTGCCTAAGTTGTGAATAGCGCAAAATTAATGGTAGTTTTCGTAATTTGCCGCATATTGTGAGAGATATTTTGTAAAAAAATTTATTGGGTTTATCTTTTGGGCCGGGCTTTTTTTTGGGCTGGTTGAGTTTTTGGCCCATTTTCCAGTTAAGTTGGCCTATTTACCTGCTATTTGTATTGTAGAGGTAATATATCTTTACCTAAAATTAAAGACAAAACATTCTTAACTCATGTTACTCTAAATCTATATGTTATAGGAAAAACAAAACACGTGTTTAATTTGTTTTACTTTAACGGCAGGTTTGGTAGAGATAAATTTAAAGAAATAAAATGAATTATAGAATAGAAATTCAAAGAAATAAAATCAGTAGAGAATTTTACCGAATTCTCGTGTTTATTAAAATAGAGATTTGATCTGAAAAATGAGAAAAATAGTAAGTATGTTAGAACAACAACAACAACAACAAATCTTGAAATAATTTAGATAGCACAATTGATACTATCAAAAAAATTGGACCCAAAGTTAAATAAGAACACCTACAAATCAGATATAAGCAGTATGTAACTTGGATAACTTTCTAAATATACAATAATATAAAAAACAATTATATCATGATAAAGTCAAAGATTTATTTAAGTTTATAATTATTTACAAAAACAAAATTAACAAAACTAAAAAATAGATTATCTAAAGTAAACAAAGTTCTAGCAAATCTATACTATATAATAAAACACAGTTTAGAACAACCCTTTAAAGCATAAGAATTAATTATCTCATTAAATTTTTTTATGTGGACTACCTTAATTAACCACAAATGTACAACATCATATTGCACCATCATTAAAAACATGCATTAAAAATATATTCATCAGTTTCAATTAACATTATAATATTCAAAAAACGCATTCAAAACCTACCATTAATTGATTCTTCTTCTACACTCTTCTACAATCAGTTACAATTTCATATTAATAATCGGTTTCAATTAACATTATAATATTCAAAACGCATTCAAAACCTATCATTAATTGATTCATTCTTCTTCTACACTCTTCTACAATCAGTTACAATTCCATATTAATAACCAATCTTTCTTTAACACCTATTAGCCAATCTCTCTCTATCACTGATTCAAAAAAATATATATAAGCAACATATTCAATCGTACATGTATATTACATGTTGTTGTGATTTGGATATAGGTTGAACTAATTTTATTCTTACTTTTTTTTGTAGACTTCATAGGTCAATCTATAGTGATTCGCATAGCCTTGATTCGAGCAAATAATCTATGTAAGCTTCAGTTGTATGAAATCCATTTGATTTATATTATTTACGATTATTTTTATGTTTATGGTGTAAACCTAATAATTCAATTCAAATTGATCTTTGATTGACACCTATCTACTTTGATGTGTTTGTTTTTAAATAATCAATATAATTTTGTTTCGAATCATCTATATCTATATCTATCTATATCTATATACTATGTAATAAAATAAAATAAGCTTTTTTACAACCCTTTAAAGCATAAGAATTAATTATCCCAGTAAATTTTCTTATGTGGACTACCTTAATTAACCATAAATGTATAACACCATATTTGCACCATCAATCAAAACATGCATTAAAAACATTCATCGGTTTCAATTAATATTATAATATTTAAAACGCATTCAAAACCTACCATTAACTTATTCTTCTTCTAAACTCTTCTACAATCAGTTACAATTCCATATTAATAATCGGTTTCAATTAACATTATAATATTCAAAACGCATTAAAAACCTACCATTAATTGATTCTTCTTCTACACTCTTCCACAATCAGTTACAATTCCATATTAATAATCGGTTTCTCAGGTGTTCCAAACCACACACTTGCGTTAAAAGTAAGAGTCCTGATAATGTTATTGAGAAATATTAATCAAGCAACTGATTGAAGTTCTCACGTGTTCAAAACCACAGACTTGCGTTAAAAGTATGACATTTATTTATTTAATTGTTACAAACTCAAATGTTTATCTAATAATGCACTTATTATCTGATTATTTCTTTCATATATTAACGAAACATGTTTACCTTCAGTGTTTTTCTTACATTATTTATGAATGTAACTTCTTACAAAATAAGTTCTTACTTATTTAACTACTTAATGGATTATTTCTTCTACACTTCCCGTGAATCCACGGGTCTATAAGCTAGTATATATATATATTCTAGCTAAAGTAGTGTAGTATCTTATAATTGTTAAAATGAAAAGTGTTTTGGACCATTGAATCTATTATTTTGATTAAGATGACATATATGTCATTAAATGAAAATAAAAAATAGAATTAATTATTTTTGTATAGCATTAAGGGTATTTTGGGTAATCCTATTTGATTAAATATATGTTACAAATACGTCTTTATTGCCTCCATAACTCTTATTGTAACTCCTCCTCATAAATTATCCTTTGACTAAATATTTATTACACTAACACCATTCATCCATCATTAATATCATCTAACACTAATCGATAGATCCAACGGTTTCCGGGTGTACGGGTTCGTGGTGTGCGAGTGTGTGGTGTACGAGTCGGTGGTGTACGATTCGGTGGTGTACGAGTCAGTGGTGTACGAGTTCGTGGTGTATGAGTTTGCGTCAATAAATAAATAGATATGAAGATGTATCAAGAAAAATACTACCATATAAACGTCATGTTAAATGAAAATTAAATAGTGTTTAGAATAATAAAGTTAAAAACGTTACACAAAATGGGGCATTAATCTTGCAATTAAATTTGGGTTTATTTACTAAATTGTCCTTTGACTAGATATTTATTACACTAACAACATTCATCCACCATTAATATCATCTAACATTAATCAATAGATCCAATGGTTTATATTACTTCTTATTTTAACAATTTTAAGAAGCTACACCACATTAACCCTCCTCTATATATATATCACTCTCGTCTCTATATATACTATATATATATATATATATATAAAATAGTATATATTATATATATATAGAGAGAGAGAGAGCTAATGGATCATAGAGAAACCTTATCTCTGGAAACCTACAAAACACTCATCCACAACCGGTGGATCAAACATCCACCCTCGAATCAACACCACACAACAACCCCAACCCAACACTTTATTCGCCTCACCTCCTCCCCCCCCTCCAACGCCTCCCCACCACCTCTCCCACTAAACAACAATATACCCCCCCACTCCCACCACCTCCCGATCCTACCTCCACGACCTCCTCCCTTTTTCAGACCAAACTACAGGACGTGTTTGTTACTTCTTTCATCTTCAAAGGAGACGATTTTTATCAATTCACAAACTTACCAGATAAAAATGGCCTAATTTATTTCATTTTTCTTTTTCTCTGATTATAGTCTCGACACACAGTGGTAGCGACACCATCACCGTCACAGTCATCCGATCAACATCATTAACCATTGTCACCATCATTAACCAACCACTCAGCGGTATCTTTGTTGTTTGTTGACACCATCACCGGTACCATCATAGTCACCGGCGGCGCCGATGGCTGAAGATAAATTCCTTGTTTCAGGTAATACAAACCCTAAGTTAATTAATATACGTATTTAGCAGCTAATAGTAGGTATCTTTTATTAAAATATGTGGATTGAATTTTTTATTTTTTGTAGTTAAGGCATTTGAAGCCTTCTAGCACGGCGAGAATCGAGGACGTGAAGTTCGCCGTCGAAAGGTTGTTACTTTTATTAGTTTTATGATTTGTGATTACAACTATATTGAAAAGTTATTTTAAGCAAACTTGAGTAAATTGTGCTTGCAAATCGTGTTTACAAAAACTCATAACAAAACGTGTTTGATATAATGTCTCAATGAAATTTTATAACTAAGATGCACTAATTTCATATTGTAAAGCAAGAGAAACGTTTTCCAGATGGTATAATGATAAACTTCACTTTATACAAACATGTCGATACTTGGAGATCGCACCACGTAATGATTGACAATGATGTGGACATGTGGTTGTGGACTAAAAAAAAAGTTGCACCATGTTTGGTGGTCTAGACCATCAAACAAGTCCCAAAACTTGGAGAATGCATGTGGTGGAGGTGAGACCACTCATGTGATGCCTCCCATTACGCCCAGTCGTAGAGACAAAACACATAAAACGGAAAATTTTATAACTAGACAAAACACAGTTTTGCAATCACAATCCCAATAAGTGTTTTTTTCTGTTGAACAACAATTCATCAGTGTTTGTGTGTGACTTGTGCGGATTTATTTGTATGATTAGTATGAGTAAAGTAAATATAAATAAAGCTATATTATGGTTAATTAACAATTAATTTTATTGGTGATTAACTATTTGCGTGACTTTGACATTAGATGATTGGCTGATCAAGTGAGGTTACTAATAGTAGGTTTAATGTGAATTATCATAACTAATAGAATGAATGAAGGATCTTTAGAAATATCTCTGCTCATTTAAGAATAGTATTTGCTACTGTTGTGGAATTACTATTGGGAATGAGGAACATCTTCATGGAACCATGGAAAAACAACATCACCAGTATTTGAGCATTGCATTGCAAGACAACAATGTAATCATAGAGAGGCGATTGCTATAGCATATGGCATAACTTATGAAACCACCCCTAAAACTTATGACAAAGCATTCCGTGTTCTTGCTAGGCTTCGTCCTTTTCTGACCTTCAAAGTAGTCCTACTTCGAGATTAACCATTTTTTACAAATGAAATGGACTAGGAAAATGGGCTTATGATTTAGGCTTTTGGGCTCTTTGGTATCCGGGTATGGTTTTTAAGGCTTTTTAAGGCCCATTAAGGTCCCTAGGGCCCCAATAAGAGGTAAGGGACCATTTTTGAACATTTATGAAACTTGGAGGGTGAAAATGGAATATTTTTGGGTTTTGTCTTTTATTGGTTGACTTTGGTTGACCATTGTTTGACCATTTTGACTGGATTTGACTGAGGGTTTGACTTTTCTGGCTTCGGCTTTGATTCTTTGGCTTCTTTTTGTACTCTTCTGATTCTCGAGTCCGTGCTTGCTCGTTTTTGACTATTTTCTTGTGATTTTTGATATATCCGTACCTGCACACACTAAACACAAATACAAGCATATTTTTGCCATTTTTAGACTGTTTTGGGTTTATTTGAGTTATTTTAGGTTCAAACGGATATGTGTATTTTACACTTATCAATCTCCTACATGTTTGTTTGAAAAATCCAATCAAATTTGAAAATATTGATTTTGTTTCATGCCAAAAAAAGTTGAATACTTTAATCATTTCGTGCATAATTATCTAATTATTGTGAAATGTCAGTTAGTTACTTTTTCAATGCACCTCAATTAGCATTTCAAACAATTATACACTTTGTTTTCAAAGACCAACATGTGTGCATACATACAGATGTGATTATCTCTTTTTTTTGCAGATACAACAAATCATTTAGAGGTTGATATCTTTTGATTATTTATTAGATGGGTAAAGTTAGAGAAAAATCTAAAAAAAAGTTTAAGTCTCGCTCACCGTGAGGATGGAAGTTGAGAAGAAGATTATTTATTAGTGTATGTGAAGTTTGCAGCTTGTTGGTTCTGGGAAGTTGAAGAAAATTTGGCTTTGACCGGGTTCGTGGTAATACCATAAAGGGCTCATTTTGTATCGTATTTTATGAACTTTTGTAATGTTAGATATGTAATTTTGCTACTGATTTTTAATTTACATTGAGAATTTTGCAGAAGGTTTATAATATCAACCAAGTTTTAGTATATCATTCTATTTAGATCTTGTAAGTTTTAGTATGTCATTGATGCCCTAATAATACGCATTGATGCCCTAATTTTCTAATCCTCTATGCCATGATATTTCGATGCCCTATTATGATACAAACAGATGCACTAAATTACCTCAAACGAATGCACTAATTTACCTCAAACGGATGCACTAATAATACTCATTGTGTGTATTAAAAGGATGCGTTTTGATTGGCACAAATAAAGATGACAGGTCTAAAATAAACACTGACAAGTACATAATACCAACTTCTATAAGTGACATTTCGACCCACTTACTTATAGATGGGTTAATTAAAGAATATGTTTCTCAGTAGGTAGTCAAACATGGGAAACACATATATGTGTCTGCAATTATCTAATAGCCTGAAATATGTCATTTGGCTTAATACATGAAAGCAATAAGGAACTACATTACATCAAGCACATGCCTTATACTAAACAAACATATGCATTAAAGTGAACAAACAGATGCCTTAAATTTAACAAACAGATGCCTTAAATTTAACAAACAAATGCTTTTAATTTATCACATATGCATTAAGAGATTCACACAGATGCCTTAAATTAAACTAAGAGATGTCTTAATGTATTCACAGAGATTCCCTAAACTAAACAAGGACATGCCTTATACTAAACAAACATATGCATTAAATTTAATAAACAGATGCCTTAAATTTAACAAATAGATGCCTTAAATTTAACAAACAAATGCTTTTAATTTATCACGTATGCATTAAGAGAGACACACAGATGCCTAAAATTTAACAAACAGATGCATTAATGTATTCACAGAGATGCCTTAAACTAAACAAGCACACGCCTTATACTAAACAAAAACATGCAATTAACTGAACAAAGAGATGCCTTAAATTTAACAAACAGATGCATTAAATTAAACGAACAAATGCTTTTAATTTATCAAATATGAATTAAGAGATATGCCTTAAGATATTCACACAAATGCATTAAAATAAACAAACAAATACCTTAACGTATTCACAGAGATGCCTTAAACTAAACAAGCACATGCCTTATACTAAACAAACATATGCATTAGACTGAACAAACAGATGCCATAAATTTACCAAACAGATGACTTAATTTTAACAAACAAATGCTTTTAATTTATCACATATGCATTAAGAGATTCACACAGATGCCTTAAAACAAACAAACAGATGCCTTAATGTATTCACAGAGATGCCTGAAACTAAACAAGCATGCCTTATACTAAACAAAAATATGCATTAAACTGAACAAACATATGCCTTAAATTTATGATTGTTTACTATCAGAAATCGACTAGACTAAAACTCATCTGATAGACATTTGACGTGACGATATCAAACTACCCTCTAAATCAACATTTTGCATTGACAACAGAACCGATACAAAACTCCAAAAAGCATAATGGATCCTGTGATAAAAAAAACTTACAGTTGATACATTCAGGAATGTACTCGATTCGGACATAATCTAGTAGAATATATCTCTTACAATTAGGAATAACCTAAATCCATACACCCTTACAACCAACAAAAATCATTATGGGCGATACCCATGACACATCCAGATTTCAACGTTTTTTTGTAGGTGCGCCTTTACTGACAGATTACTACCTTTGGGACATCTGTGCATGCGTTGGGTTCGATCTCAGAACCTTCTTCCACTGCGTCATCTAGTTCAGAAGCTGTTGCTGGAGCTCCTTTGGAATTACTCATTTTCTTCAACTGAAATATGATCACATTACATATACATCAAGAAAAAGAAGTGTAAACTATGAACGTTCAGATATGTAGATAATAATGGCATACGTTTTTTAAATAATAACACAATGTAACAACACATTAATACCAACCAAAACAGTACATATCATGATACTTATAAATCAACAAAAATCAACCATTTCAAAATCAACAAGTAGCAACCCACAACAAGTTTCAAAAAAGCATGCTACCCTAGGCATAAAAAGGATAAGTTTTGTGCCCAAAGATACTGAAACAAGTAGTTTATAATAAAATACTAATATATTGTAAACAGTGGCTAAACAATCCTAAATGCTAACAATAAAGAGATGCCCTAATAATTTTGATGATGCACTAATAATACTCATTGATGCCCTAATTATACACATTGATGCCCTAGTCAAAGAATGATAGATTAGGAAGAACGAATCTCAATTCGCCTGTTTCTACAATACAACAAACCAAATTCACCTAGACAACAGACCTAAATCCCACAATTCTCCGAGTTTCAAACAACATTAGTTACCGCTCATTACCCCTCTTCCCCATTTTTAAGAAGGAACAAAATCGGGTTTACAAGAACCGAATATTATATCACAATTTACAAGAATACTAAGCTTAAGACTAACACCGCGATAAGTCTTAGAAAGAAACTGAATAACTTGAGTCAAAAAGTGACGAGTTACCAGATGTAGTTGAGTTTGAAGATGGAGCCAAATACATATCGTGTTTAAAGTTCCTGTTACTTCCATTACTACACGCAAAAGAGAAAGTTAGTTTCACACATAACTAATAAAATGAACAAAATATCAAAATTTAATGTAAAAAAACTATTTTACCTTCGTGGAAAGATACATTTCACGTGACCTGTAGCGAAAAAGAAAAAAATACATTTAGTTTTGTGACGGTGAAAAGCAAACTTGTAAGTACAAGATGCAACTTCTATATGTATACGACCTGAAAATCTTACTTGGATGCAATAGGCCCTTCACACTCGTTTTTGTCGATCTACGCAACATAATAGCACAAATACTCAGGTACTCGAAATTAGTTGCACATGCATCTAAAATAATGAAGTAATGTGATATACATTTATTTGTGGTCATGTATTTTACTTAGTAATGGCAGAACCACGCATTATAGGTAAGAGAAACGACTAACAAGCTGACCAAAAATGATAAAAATATATTGCTAGTCAAGATGGCGATGTGCTCAAGGCAAGCGGGTAAGGGGTAGGTCGGGTTGACAAACAATAAATTTTTGTAAATTTAATTGATTATTATAATTCGTTTACTAATTATGATTACGCAAGAATTGTTATTATAACAATAAATGATGCAAGTCGTTGATGCACTAAAATAAAAAAGGGCGACTTTCAACCCATTTGACCCATTTTGGTTTTAGGCTTTTAACCACCTTTTTTCTTATTTGGAATGTATGATAACAAACAGATGCCCTAATAATTCTAACGATGCCCTAATAATTCTAACGATGCCCTAATAATACTCATTGATGCCCTAATAATACTCATTGATGCCCTAATACTCTAATACTCATTGATGCCTAATACTGTAAACATACAAACGGATGCCTTACTCAAACCAACGATGCACTAAACATACAAATGAATGCCATACTATGACATTATGACAAATGATGCACTAAACATACAAATGGATGCCCTACTATGACGAATGATGCACTAAACATACCTATTAGATACATATACTATTGATGATCCATTGTCAAGTCGAACAACACAAACCTGAAAAGAAGTAAACATCAGACTTAAGAAGTGTACCGATGTTGTTATCCAAATCTGATCCGTCTCGAAAACTACTTGTTTTGACACATTACCGAACCCATGCAATTTGTCACCTCTATAAGAAACATAGATGACTAATAAGATGAACCTATAAATTGCAACTTCTTTCTCTTTTATTACCTCTAGATATTTGGATACCTTACTATGATAACAAACAGATGCCCTAATTATACTCATTGATGCCCTAATAATACTCGTTGATGCCCTAATAGTCTAATAGTCATTGATGCCTAATACTGTAAACATACAAACGGATGCCTTATTCTGACCAACGATGCATTAAACATACAAATAGATGGCCTACTATGACATTATGACAAATGATGCACTAAACATACAAATGGATGCCCTACTATGAAGAATGATGCACTAAACATACCTATTAGATACATATACTATTGATGATCCATTGTCACGTCGAACAACACAAACCTGAAAAGAAGTAAACATCAGACTTAAGAATTTTTAGAGTCAGAATTGTTTTGGAATAAAAAGTGTATCGATGTTGTTAACCAAATCTGACCCGTCTCAAAAACTACTTGTTTTGACGCATTACCCAACCCATGCAATCTGTCACCTCTTTAAGAAACATAATTGACTAACAAGATGAACCTATAAATTGAAACTTCTTTCTCTTTTATTACCTATAGATATTTGGATGCCTCACTATGATAACAAATAGATGCCCTAATAATCCTAATGATGCACTAATAATACTCATTGATGCCCTAATAATACTCACTGATGCCCTAATACTCTAATACTCATTGATGCCTATTACTCTAAACATACAAACGGATGCCTTACTCAGACCAACGATGCACTAAACATTCAAATGGATGCCCTACTATGACAAATGATGCACTAAACATACAAACTAATACACTACACATACACATTGATGCCCTAATGTGTCCATCGATACACTAAACATACAAACGTATGCCCAAATATTTCCAACGATTCACTAAACATACAAACGTTTAACTTAATGCAGCAACCACAACCACATATGCACTAATACAATCTAATTCCCTAACGTGTAATCTCATTTTGTAAATATACACACATATGCCCTATTATATCATTCAATATTACACACATATGCTTCAAATTATTATTCAGACATTTTAACAAACATGTGGTGAGCAATTTTAACAAACACATTTTTTGATGCATTTTTTTCTCAAATTTGTTTCATATGCACTACTTTTTATCTGCACAATTCTGAAACTAC